>WPIO01000057.1:2010000-2160000 GCA_009760855.2 Cristatella mucedo
ACAAATCAAGAGATGTGAAGTATGTCGGGAGTGCATTCCTTGCTTTGGGAGCGTGCGAACTAAAGGCACGGTCTCCAAAGGATATGAGATTTGTATGAGGTATAGGTAAACAGATTCCGAAAAGCAGGTGGTACCACGCTTGGCTTGGTGCAAGAGTACTAGATCTGATAGGTAGGCTGGAGCAAAGGATGTAGGGACCTAAAAGCAAGTGACAAAACCTTAAAGTCGATGCATTGCTTGACTGGAAGCCTGTGGAGGTCGGCGAGAGGTGGTGTGTTGTAGCAGCTGCTTCAACCATCTGCATGCCTTCTCTACGATTATTGATCGTATTTCCTGCTTTTATAATGATAGTACTAATAATAATACAATTGTATAGCGCTCTCAGAGAACTTAATATTTTTTTTGGTGCTTTACATTTGCTGCAAAGGAACCATAGTCGAATGGTTAATGGTAGCATGCTCAACGTCAACAAGCATAACAATTACAGTCTATCAGCTGATTATGGTTATGGAATTATGAGGCGTTTTTTGTGCAGCCGTATAGTGATAGGCCTGCATTGTGAACAACATGTGGCTGTGTTTCTGAAGTTGCATGTGCTTCTATTCGACAGATACAAAGCTCTGCACTTAGCTCTATGTTGCTTCCAATCGACGGCACTTTAGACATTTGCATGCTTCTTAGTCTCACCTATTTGTTTCTTTGCTACTAGTCCCTTTCAGTGCCTCCACATTCAGCTTTCCCTGCTGCTACTCTCTCTCTCTCTCTCTGTCTCTGTCTCTCTCTCTCTCTCTCTCTCTCTCTCTCTCTCTCTCTCTCGTGCATGCTTTGCTGCTACTTGGTCCCCATCGTTCTGCTCTCTCTCTCTCTCTCTCTCTCTCTCTCTCTCTCTCTCGTGCATGCTTTGCTGCTACTTGGTCCCCATCGTTCTGCTCTCTCTCTCTCTCTCTCTCTCTCTCTCTCTCTCTCTCGTGCATGCTTTGCTGCTACTTGGTCCCCATCGTTCTGCTCTCTCTCTCTCTCTCTCTCTCTCTCTCTCTCTCTCTCTCTCTCTCTCTCTCTCGTGCATGCTTTGCTGCTACTTGGTCCCCATCGTTCTGCTCTCTCTCTCTCTCTCTCTCGTGCATGCTTTGCTGCTACTTGGTCCCCATCGTTCTGCTCTCTCTCTCTCTCTCTCTCTCTCGTGCATGCTTTGCTGCTACTTGGTCCCCATCGTTCTGCTCTCTCTCTCTCTCTCTCTCTCTCTCTCTCTCTCTCTCTCGTGCATGCTTTGCTGCTACTTGGTCCCCATCGTTCTGCTCTCTCTCTCTCTCTCTCTCTCTCTCTCTCTCTCTCACTCTCTCTCTCACACACACATAATTTACCACTTGTGTGCTGTGACTGTAGCAATTCGTAGCAGTGGCACGTGACTGCCCCACTTCCTAGCTGAGGGAAGGGGCCCACCACTTCCCGAGCGAGGTACCTGAATGCAGGTGCCCACGATGATAGTAGCCATTTCAGCAATCCATTTCACCGCATGCGATTTGCTATTCTTGTTTTTCTGCAGTCCCTGCGTCGTAATGAAGTTGCTTACAGTGCAGCATGCTTGCGCACATGTATGAATGCAGAAGGCTGACTAGTGCGGCTTTAGCGAACGCATGCAGTCCCTGTTTCATTGAACGAAGCCCGTTAGCGCCATACTTTGTGCTGTCGGTGCTGCCAAGCCCGTGGTGCGTTTATTCAGCGACTGTTGCTCCAGCTTGGCGAATTGCCGTGGCGGAATAGACGCCCAATTATGTCCTCGTTGTGTGTCCTTCGTGCCAGTGGAGTTCTACGACTCGTCCGAGGGATGTGCATACGAGGCGCGCCTGTCCGAGCAAGGGCTCCTCGACCTGTTCTGCTCCTCACAGTCGCAGCTCGTGCGTGCCGCCATCTTGCGCCTGGCTCTTCTGCATCACAACTACACGGGCTTGGTTTCAAAGGTGGGTGTTTGCCTGGCAGTGGCAACAGATTGCTTGCTGCTTAGCACTGAGCAGCGGTCCAAAACAAGCTGCACATTGCCTGTGAAAAAATTGCACATTGCAGAGCACTTTCCTTCGAGTTAATCCGATAAAACTTCACGGCATTCTGCATTGTCTAGAAAAAGGCCGCTCTGCCCAAAGCAATTGCTAGCAAGTTGTTGGGGCTGGCCAGCGACTACGTGGAGCTTTACAGCTATACATCTCTAGAGAACGTGTACGAGAAGTGCCCTGAAATTTGGAACTGGACATGAATTGCCATGGAATAGGCAATATATCTGGACCTTTACGCCGTGCTTTTATAGCACCACAAGCTGTTGTCAGTGATTTGTCGTTATTTGTGAGGTCCGCTGTGCTTTAAAGATGTCGTATCCTTAGGGAAAAGCAGAATGCACACTCTCTTTTGCGTTTTGGCTCGAGCTTGGATTTTGTGTGCTAAGCCCGGGATTTCCTTTTTTTTTGCTTACCTCAATCAGGATGTGAAAATCTCACTCTTTAGACTGCTATCTTCTGCCCTGCACGAGCACTAGAGAGTCGCTATGGTTAAATTTGAACCAGCGTGGCTACTGCCGTCACAGAGTGATAGCCGGCAAGTCCTGTAAAACAACACTCGGTACAACTGCCACCGGATAGGCGATAGTACAGTGTATCGACTTGAAACATCTCACCATGGCTGTACCTCAGCTAGACCTCAACTCTGCGAAAAGAAAGCACGTGTCTACAATTATGTCAGCCGCCGATATTCCAGGTGTGCCGTGTTCTCGTCGAATTATCGCACGAGTTTGGCCTTGATTTCCAAGACTTGCTAGCTTATGTGGAGGAACGATAGGGAAAGCTGTGTGGAGAATTCTTCCGTGATATTTTGATGGGCATAAAGTCTGACTCAATTTTTTTTAACTTCCTTGTCACATTATTTGAACATCGTTATGGAGATCGTTCTGGAGATGTAATGTAATGTAGAGAGAGATTAAGTTCTCTGAGGACGCTTTATCAAGTGAATTATTATTATTATTATCTCCTTCTGTAACTCCACAAAGCCATAAAGACTAAGCGGGTATTATGCAGTAGAGTTTTGTAATGCGCACTCATCGCCTGAGCGGCTTTCGGTACGCATTCGGTAGCCAACAGACTTCGTCTCACGCAACAAAGAGAAAGTGGCAAGCATAGCAGAGTCAGGAGAGCAGTTGAGGTTGTAAGTAGCATGGAAGTAGCAGCTCAGGACTGCTGGAAAGGATGTAGGCCATAGTCGTGGCAGCAGGAGAGCAGTTGTTGTTGCTCAAGAATTGCGGAAGCCAGTTCCACAGTCTAGGACTTGCAGAGCTAAAGCTTCTGTCGCGAGATCTTGCCCCCTTCATTGCTAGATTTGACCTAGCTCTTGAAGTGCATTTTAAATAGTAGTATGTTTCTCAGGCCCCCAAACGTGGAAGGGGATTCTTGGACTTCATGAAAGGCAGAGGCACATCCAACCCAAACGTACTAGCTTGTCCTCGTCCCATCGACACTTTGGCTCTCCTGGGTCTTGGCTGTTGAAGAGTTGCCCAACAGTGAGGTCCTTGGAGAGTTTGTCTTTTGAGGTTAAGCTTTCGAATGAGGCTGATTCCTGGAAAATCTTGAACATTGCCCAGAAAGACACGTTCGTCTTTAAGGCTCAAGGTCCTTTTGTTTTAATGCATACTAGGTTTGTATGTTAGCTGAAGAGGAATTCGTCAGAAAGTCCTCCAGTGCATCAATCGTTTAGCTTCCTGCATGACTTGCAGTTTAATTTCGATGAAGTTACTGATACTGGGGTTGAAGGCCTCCGTCAGCTTAGACGATTAGTGGAAGGGCTTGATCAGCCTGTGTCAGGTGGAGAATACTGTAAATCAAATCTCTGGAGGAGTACCAGTATCCATCTTTTTCATAATATGTGCTGCAAGTTTAAACAACAGTTTTCAAGGCTACTTCAGGCTCATTCGGTATTGCTGTATCTTGAGCTTGTACACATTTCTACCCAGATCTGTGCCGCTTGAAGAAAAGAGTATTTGCAATATATCCCTGACCTGTCGTCAGTGCAAAGTGCCAAACGGCTAAAGTATGTATTATTCAACGTCGGCTGGTGAGATACATTATAAATGTCCAAGAGATTATAGTAGAAGATTAGTGGAGAGCACAGAGCTCTCGGTTGCTCCAACTGTCTCAGATTGATCTTCAGACATATACTCATTCTTTGTGGCAGCATTGATATTGATATTGACTGACTGCAATCTATGTACACAGACTTCTTGACTGCCAACTGGTGCTGTTGTGCACCAGAAAGCATCCATACCTTAAGGTTTATCTGTTACAGTTCTGCTTTGTATGTGTGGTTGACAGTTGTATGCCATTTTCCTTATAAATTAACAATAATACACTTGATGAAGTGCCCTCAGAGAACTCAAACTCTTTCTGAGCGCTTTACGTTTTCTGCAAAGGAAACACGTTTGAATGGTGAGTGGTATCATGCTTGATAAACAACAAGAATAACATGGTTAAGATTCTTATGCACAGGGTCAGCATGCAAGTCTGGTTAGTGGCAGCATCCACAGTGTCATTGCACATGAGCAAATGAAGGACGAATCACAAGGGACACACTAAATGCTGTCCTAAATAGGTGTCTTCAATTTGATTTTTAAATGGGATCAAGTGATGGGATGTCGTGACGCAAATCGGAGTAAGTTCTAGGCTTTGGGAGCATACAAACTAAATGCATCGACTCCAAATGATTTGAGGTTTTGTACAAGGTATAGGTTGACAGTTAGTTTTCGAAAACCAGGTGGTACCATGCTTAGCCTGTTGGAGGAGTAGATCTGATAGGTAGGCTGGAGCTAAATAATGAAGGGACCTAAAGGTGAGCGACAAAACCTTTGAAGTCAATCCGTTGCTTGACTGGTAGCCAGTGCAGGTCGGCGAGAAGTGGTATGATGTGGCAGGTGCTACGCTCACGACAGCCAAGCCTAGCTGCAGAGTTTTGTACCAGCTGTAAGCTCCTGATTGCACATGCCGGCAGGCCAGCAAGCAGTGAGTTACAAAAGTCGACAGGATGTCGCAAATGCATGGACCAACTTAGGGCTGGTATCCTGATCTAAACAAGCTCGAATTTTAGCAACCTTATGCAGCTGAAAGTAGGTAGATTCGATTGTGGAGCTGAAGTGGTCGTTTAATGAAAGACCACTTTGGAATCTGACATCTAGATTTTGTGCAGATTTAACAGGAAATATGCTGGCATAGCCGATTTTGGGCATTAGCCGTTCCAAGTTCTGAATCGCACTTGGTTTGCCCATGATTAGTAAGTTGGTTTTATCACCATTCAATTTAAGAAAGATCGCTGCCATCCATGTGTTGATGTCATTAATACATACAACAAGTGAGTTGAGAGAATTTGAGGTGCTCGAAGGCCAGGAGAGATCAAAGCCAAGGTACAACTGAGTGTCATCCACATCGAAGTGAAAGCCTAGATTGGGCTTGGCAATCACTTCGGCAAGAGAAAGAGTATAAACCCTGAAAGGAACTGGACCAAGCACGGAGCCCTGAGGTACCCCATATTTCAGAGGTACCTCAGATGATCTTTGTCCATTCACATCAATACACTGGAGTCTCCCACTGAGATACGACCTGAACCGTTGCAGAGCATTGCAGAGCTGTGCCAGTGATGCTCAGGCGAGACGAGAGTAGCTCAAGAAGAGTATGAGGGTATGCCGGTTGACGTTATTTATTGGTTGAATTAAATTGTTTCTTGGCATACTTTAGAGATTGCTGATTGCTTGTATATTTTATTGTTTATAGCTGGATTTAATATTGTGCTTAATGATTCTTCGTGAAATTTCCCTATTTTGCACACATGTTGACCTTTTTTGTGCAGATATTAGCTTCTCGAAGTTTCAGCTTGCTCCTGCAAATAGATTGCCCATTGGCAGCTCGTCTGTCACCTTTGTTGTTTGTTGTTCACAACTGTGATGCTGCAGAGACATCGAGTGCCCTTAGCATGTCCACGCAACGTGTTACCTTGGCATGACAGTGCTGGGAAGGGTTTTTATACACAGTGGTCTCTAATATTTTCACTTTAGATTGTTGCCTCGTTGATGGCTGATGCTGGCAGCCCTGAAGTTCAGACACTGTTGGAAGAGTACATTATTGGTGAGCTCTGCTGCTCGTTAGCATCTACGTGCCACCGTCTTCTCTGGCTGCTGCAATGTTGACAAAAAGGAACGTTGAAGTGACTGTGTCTCACTGAGTGGCTGCCTCACCTCACTCTATCTCTTTGCTTCCTGTCATCATATCGTAATAGCTGCCCTAAGTGAAATGTTAAAATAGCTTCAGATCGGGGTGGTTGAGTGGTTAAGAATGGTTGCACGTCATGTTGGTAATCACTAAGACCGGCTGGATCAACGGCAGATATAGAGGTATGCAGTGGTGCTGCTAGCTCTACTCGCCCCACTTTTGATGCAAATGGACACCAGTTTTATCATTACGACAGACGTCAATTGCTGCTCACCTGAATCTGAACTAGAATCAGAACTGCAATTTAGCCTTTAGACCTCGCTTGCGGTTCACATTATCCTTAATGCACGCCTTATTACGAACATAGGAGTGAACCAGCACCCGAGTATAGTCCAGATTTATAAATCGTTTTTTTTTGCTGGCTGAGAGGGAGGCTGTATCTTAACTTGGTCTTGGCGAGACCAACCAAATCTAATATACTCATGATGTGTACCTATCCTGAGACTGTCCGAGGTGAAACCACTGCGAGGAGCCTTTCGACTTATGTATGGCTTTTAAAGACACGTCCTCGTTTGCTCTTCTCAACTAAGGACTAGCCACTTGGGACAGGAGCTTGCATAGAGCCAGACCGGATGACCTAGAGATATCCAGAAAAGATGAACGAAAATAACTGTTGCAAATCTGCTACATTTAGCAAGTGGCCCACATGAATATAAATCCTCATTGCTGTCGCAATATGTACATTACATTACATTTTTCAGCAAGCCTAATGATAAATTTGATGTACTGTAACATACCTCCATCTGTAATATCGCAAAGCCACAAGGGCCAAGTGGATGTTGTACTGGGGAGTTGTCTGTAGCCCACTCAAAGTTAAGCCGGCTTTCAGTGTGCAAATGGTAGCCAACAGACTTTATTTCACGAAGCATAGTAAAGTGCGCAGCATAGCTGAGCCTGAGGGCAGTTGTGGAAGTGAGTGGCATGGAAGTAGCAGCTCAGGACTGCTGAATAGGATGTACCAGCAGCAAGAGAGATGTTGCTGAATTGTGAAAGTGAGTTCACCTGTCTAGAACCTGCACAGTTTGCTTCGGTCGCCGACGATCTTTAAGCTTAGGAATGGAAAAGCTAATTTACTGCCCGTAGAGGACCTGAGAGCACAAAGAGCTGGAAACTGGTACAGCAGTTCAGCTAGGTAAGAAGGAGTCAAGCCATGGCAGGCCTTATGGGTCAGGGTGAGAAATTTGCTTTATATCTGTTTATTAACCAAAAGCCATTACAGTTCCTTTAGCACAGGAGAAATGGCTGAACCTCTTGGATTTGTTGACTAAACTAGCCACCATATTCATCATCAGCTTTTGAGGCTTAATGGCTTTTGTTGGTAGTCCAGCCAAAACTGAATTACATTAGTTCAATCCTGAAATTTTCTTGGGTCTTGGTTGAGGGGTAAAGTGCTCACTCTTCACGACCCAGTTCGTGGGCTAGAGTCTTTCAAGAAGGCAATTCTTTATTGCCTACTTCGAGGGGTTACGCCATGGCTGCTCTGCTACTATTTAAATGGCGCTTTTCGATCAACTGAGCTTGACCTTAATTTTTGTTTTCACTTTAACCAGGGAGCTAGAAAGACTGTTGGCCAGCCATCGTGGTAGACAGTCCCTTCGTGCACTTACCACTGCCAGGCACTCCCAATCACTAGTTCTGGCTGCCCAGCAGCTGTTGCTTTGACCAGCTTTGTTTTGTCAAGCAGGGTAGCTGTGAACGTGGTGGTGATGGCTACTGTCAAACTTATAGTGTTCACTGCCACGTCCCTGACAAAGGCTAGCTGTGCTTGCCTGTCATCGAGAGAACACACAGAGGAGTAGTCCTCGTAGCTCTCTGGCATTGAACCCGAGGCGCCAAAGGCTGCTGCTGCCCTGCTGCCTCTCGCTGGTCGCCTTTGGATGGTACCTGCTTTGTCGGCTGAAGTCTAGCGTCGTTCGACAAAAGCGATGACAACTTGACGAGCATATTTTGCCAAGCCACTCTGCGCTCTCTCTCTCTATATATATATATATATATGTGCGAGCAGCTCCTGGACTGGCCTGGCGGTTGCCCCTTTTCGTCCGCGTGAACTGCATGCTGCAGAGATCACCGGGCGGGATCACCAGGCTGGCACCGCCAGAGGCTGGCACTGTTTCAAGCGTCGGTCAAGGATGCGACTTCTCTTCTAGCGCAATGTTGATGCGCGCCTGCACGAAACGTGCGTTCGTGCGCCTGTGCTGCAGATTGAAGAAAAACGAACCGAGCGAAGGGAAATCGAAGAGTGGCGATAGCGGCGAGTCTTGCTGTATTGCGTCACCTGCGGCAAAGCGTCTAGCGATTGCTTTCAGCCGCTTGGTTTTGTTGCCATGGTGCCATCTGCATAGTCACCGTCCTCGTCGTGAGCGTCGTGGCACGTTGTCTTTGCCCTCGGGCTCGCTTGCTGCAGGCTCAGCATACGGGGAGGTTCGCAGCCGCCTGGACGTTCTGTCAGGCTGCCTGCTTCCCTTCACTCTTGCCGACGTGTTTAGGACCGAAAGGATCAAGGTAAGGCCAAGCTGGCATCCTTCCGTCGTGCCCGTGTATGTGCAAAGGTGACTGGACACATCTCTACGTGCAGCTTTTTACAAGAAAGAATAAGAAGCATAGGTACATGCCCATAAGAACCCTGTGCCCATAGGCAGAGATGTCATTCAGTTATGCTTATACAATCTGCACCCATAGTAATAATAATGCTAAGAAGAAGAAGAAAGCATTTGTCAAGCACCCTAATAGAGCGAATTCTCTTTCTAAGCACTTTAGAGTTCCTGGAATGGAACCATGTCGATTGGTTAGCGATAGCTTGCACATTATCAGCACACACAAGCATACCTTGAACGAATTCTACGGACTGAGTAAATTCTTTGAGGAATGTGTGGCTTTTAGCTCATTAATTTCGTCCAGTCAGGAGATCTCGGTTCTTTCGTCGGGAGTGAGCTCTAGGCTTTCGAAGCATATGGATCAAAGGCATGATCTCCAAAGACGTAAGTCAGAAGAGCGGGCCCTATGATGCCATGTATGATTAGGAAGTGTGTCGGATGCGTAGGCCAGAGCGATGGAATCAAGTGACCTACAAGTGAGCGCCATTATACTAGTTGATACACTGCCTAACGGGAAGGGGCAGAACGGCGAGAAGTAACGAATGAGCAGCAGTAGGGCAGCTCACGATGCACAAGCCTTAATGCAGGGTTTTACATAAACTCTAAGTATCTTTTTGCGTGTTCATCGTGACCAGCAAGACGAGCTAGCAAAGTGTGGGAAGAATAAAGGTGAGTATTTCTCGTAGGTAAGCCAGAGCTAGAGAACAGCGGTGACGTACAAGTAAATGAAATGACCTTGGAGTCCATATCCAGTGGATTCCATGTCTGGTTTGATAATGGGTCTGTGAAAGTTGGCGAGAAGCATTTTACTAAGGTGATTGCGAGATTCACGATGGGCAAGCCTAGTTGCATTGTTTCCCATGAAGTATAAGAACCGTGCTGTATTGGCAAGAGGGCATACAAAATGAGTTACTGAAGCCTCCTTTCAGTTGAGGAACATGGCCAAAATCAGTGTCTGCTTCAGCCAGAGTATTGCATCTGCACTCTAATAATAGCAGGAATAGTAATAATAAAAGATATGTAATTCGTCTTTATATCACCCCAAGAAAACTTGATCTCTATCCAGATGCTTCACATAAGTCACCAGGCTCAAGCCCAAAACCTCAGTCTTAATATTAATCTAGCTGTCTGTATTGCACTAAATCTCCACCCAGTCTCTTCACAAGTTGATGCAACGAAATCAATAACCAATATTTAATTATGTCCAAGGAATCATGCTTAGACAAACATGCAACAGAACACGGGTACCATGCAAACACCAGGGGCGTCTTGTTGCAGATGCAGGAAGGAAGACCTGAAAGATGGGCTAATGAAGCCAAAAAAATGGTTGATTTAACAGCTTCATTTGTATAGCAGCAGAAGAAGCTAAACGGCAATCACTACTGCTTGCAGTTGGCAATAAAGAATCGCCTACTGCAGGATTCGAGCCCACGATCTTGGTTGTGAAGAGTGAGCACCTTACCTCCTGGGCTATCCCAGCACAGGCCTAAGCCTTGATGGAGATGTCGCTAATGCAAGAAGCTGCTTTACTGCGGTATCCTTAGCTAAATACGCCAAACTTTTGCATTTTTATGTTGCTGAAATTGGGCAGGCTTGACTGTGAATTTAGTGCAGTCGTCCAATGAAAGGTCACTTTCGACATGACGCCCATGTAGCATGCAGGGACTGAAGGAGATATCCAAGCAGTTGTTCGGCATTCGAATTTCCTGTATTATGGTCATGGCCTCAGTGGCATTCAGCAAGCTATCAGCAAGGCCAGTAGTGTACATCTATAGCAATGAAAAAATGGGAGCCTTGTAGTATTTGACCAACAGCCGAGGAAGTAACATTGAAAGGAGCCGGCTGAGAGAGAATGACTTCAAGAGGAAGGCTCGAATCGGCCCAAGGAGTCCGGTTATTTCTATTGTAGATTACCCTGATCATGACTGTGCCTGTGCATTGGTCCCATCCTTCCCTCTTCGCAACTCAGATTCTATCAGCTCGTTGCAGCTTGTACTGACGGCATTTGCTCTTGGACGGCAGCAATCTTCATCTGATTGTGTGATGATAGAACCAGCGTAATAGTTAAGTCAATCTCATGCAGATGACTGGAAATCTTAGCAGCAAAGTTGACCCCAAGAATTTTGGTATCTTAATAAATGACCTTTTTGCTGTGTGAATACGCCTGCTCCGGTGCCTAGTCTGCCAACTTGCAGGCACACAGTAATGCAAAATTTGGGCATGCAATGATGAAGGTGCTACAGCCAAATTAGTCCATGCATGTATGGTACCCCTTGTATGCTTCTGTATGTTTTCTTTGTTTAGGTCTTATGTGTTGTGCAATAAGGCTCTTGAAGATGGTTCAAAACTCTACGCTTGTCTGTGTGAACGTCACAACTGCCACATTAGACCATTTCTCTACTACCTGCACTGGCTCTTCCACCGACTAGCACATTGACTCACTTTTAGATCACTCTTTTTGCTCTGTCTTTTACCTATCGAAAACACTCCTCAGTAATACCGTCCTGTATGTCACGTGCTTAGGTGACTGTAGTCGTTTGGCTTTGTGTCTAACCAAAGTCAAAGCTTTTTTCAGACAGCGCCTTCTGTTCCTATGCTCCGTAAGCCTGGATCTCACTACCGACTGACATCGCGACATCCCTTGGTGACATTTCAAGCAAGGCTGAATACCCTCTGAGTTCTCTTATTATGTGCCCGTGAAAAGTGGCATGTAAACGATATTAAATTTGAAAATTGAAGACAATGCATATAAGTGTATAGCTTTGCAAAGTGTTAGCCGCAATGCCTCACAGACCGGCAGACCATTGATAAGACTCGGTGTCCCGGTCAGGCCTTTTATCTGCATTAGTTCCACTGAGTGATTATCTCAATAGCACGTGCATACGTAATTAAATAATGTGATGATCAAAAGTCTGTTCATCCCTATTTCAGAGTTTACTACAAAATGCAATCTTTGAGGTGGAATTTGTAGCTACGTAATAGTACAGTACTTATCACAAAGGGCTCAAGCATGACTTCGACGGCTTGTGCTGTCAGGATGGACTCACCAACATTCAAAATTATATTGGTTGATTCGTCAGGCAAAAAATCTTGGGAGAGAGCTTAATTCTCTCGAGTAAAGGGTGAAGCTATTTTATTTTCGCTTGAGATCTCAGGGTCCCATGAATACTGATACTGCTGTAGCAGGTTGGCAAGATATGCGATCTACATGCCATTTAATAGAACTAGTTTGCTGGAACCCTGTTTCATCATGTTTAAATTAGAGTGATACTACAACTAGAGGTTCATCATCTTGCGATATGTGTCATGGTACTGGTGAACTGCTGCCGTTGTTTTGATAGCCCTGCTCTAGATGTGTGATCGTGCATGATTGAATTTAACACTTCCTACTAAACAGGAAAATCAGTCTCGAATTAAGGGACTTGCCATTTGCTTGATCACCAGTGCGTGGTAGCCATGGGTCCTGTTTCCAGTGAGCCTTGGTAGTTATTACAGATGCAAGGCAGCTAAATGCTGGAACTTCTGTATTTGTGTGTGTGTGTGTGTGTGTGTGTGTGTGTGTGTCTGCATGTGTATGTGGAGCAGCAATGCTGAATTGTATGTCGCATTCTAAAACCCAATTATTTTATGATTTACCTGCCAGACTTTTACCATCACCACTTGGAAATCAGAAGCACGCAAACACAGCGATATCATTTGGAAAGGATGTGGGCACCACTGCAAGCAGAAATTAGCCGTCGTGTGCCTCTACAACGAGTATTGTACGTGGCTTGTATGCGAGCTGCCAATTAGTCGTCTTAATTTAGCTATGGGAACTAGCCACTCGGGGCCTAATTTGAAAACATGCGATGATTGGTCTTTTATTCGATTGCAGGTCATTGAGCTTGCTTGCAACATTTTTAAATTTACCAGTTCACTTGGCCTTGAGTCCTGAAGGCCCGTCTCAAAATCTTCACTGTCTTCGAAGGGGTGAAAATCGAATGCAAACAGTCCAAGCAAGTCTTAAAAATTAGATGCAGCAGCGAGCGGTGGGCATTGAATCGTGAGCGAGAAGCGGCGCATGCAGCCAAGTTCGTCCAGGTTCAAAGCTTGCTTGCATACCGTTATTGGAGATTGGGAGTGTTTGAAGGTGAGTATAAGGCAAAATTGTCACTAAATTGACTCTCTGATTGTGGAGCCTTTTACACAAGACTGATATATCAGAAATGCAATCCGACGTTTCGGTGACCAGCAAATGACTAGAGTAGGGTATGCAAAATAAAATTGTAAGACATTTGTGCATCGGAAGTGGTCCTTCGAATTTTAAAATTTGAGCTTTAGTTGAACATAGGACCAACTTAAAGATACTTATAATAAATATAATAATATGTTCGTATTGCTTCCTAAAAGAAGTGTATCACTGTCAAGTCACTTTCTAGATTTCTGCAAGAGAACTGAATGATTATCCTGTGGCGAGTCTTCTTGTCATTTCAGCTTAGTTTTGCTGCAATAGATGAGCTTGCAGGTTGATGGAGACGTGAGCAATATCTGGATCAGAGCTATTTCCAACAGCACCTACTAAATAAAGCCAAAAGCTGCAAGCTTGCTAACTTCGACTTCTGCTAGGTGGTGCTCAGAAATACAACAGTTAATGCTATTTGGTTACTGATGCCGATGAACTGGCTGAGCTGCATTTGGAGAAACGTCTCTTTGCCTATTTCTCCTGGGGAAAGAGCCCCCTTGTTATCAGTGGCTGAATTTGTTAGTACTTTGGTTCCTTTGTACCTACGACACGTGGGTATGAGTATTGTAAGGTATTGTATGTGCCTTTAGGCCGTGAATTTAAAATACCGTTTCTTTATTCGCCAACTGCAAAATGTCTCTTTGTGTGTGAAGGTGAACTCCAAGGATCAGTTACAGTCACGGATCAAGCTGGTTTTTGCTCGGGAAGGCAATCTCTCTTATTGGGTCGATCAGCGTCAGGCAAGAGGTGACGACTGGTGTAATAACTGCAACTCTCAGTTGGTTGTGAGAGGATGCTGTAGCAGGTAAGAGGGTCAGAGAGAGAGAGAGAGAGAGAGAGAGGGAGAGAGAGAGAGAGAGAGAGAGAGAGAGAGAGAGAGAGAGAGAGAGCAAGAGAGAGTCAGATAAGAATGAGAGAGGAATACAGATTCTTCTGGAAATTCGCATGTTTCCGAGGTGCTGAGCTGCAGCAGTATGGTACCAGTGCTGTGATCTTTCTTCTAGACTTCTTTTATCCTCAGCCTCTTCACCTGTTTGTACTCTTTTTCTTTCTTTGTCGTCTTGTTTATCTTTACCTCTTTGCTTGCATCCTTTCACTCTGCTCTCCCCATCTATTTCGGTTCCCATATCGAATTTCAGAATCACTCATATTAGTGCCTCGACCCCAGATTAGTATCTTCACTCTTGGCTGATGAATGCATGGCTTTCCTTACTTGTGCAGTTGGCCCGTGTGATGCTGTCGATGCTGTGCGTTGATCTTCCTGCCTCGTGGATGTGAAGCAAGCATTGAATCCCTGAGCCACTTGATCGAACAATACTACTACTTAGGCATTAGATGCCTAGATCTTCCTTTCGTCCTCCCCCCTATCTCTCCCCCCATAGGTGTCCTTGATATTTTCTCTGTCATTGGTCCGTGTGTCTGGTTCGAGGTAATTATCCTGCAAAGCTTAGCACAATCCTAATACGAAAATCTCTCGTGCTTTTATGACAAAAATGTTTGTTATCCACCACTGCTGTCCTTCTACACGCAATATAACCAATGGCCTAAGTAGTATATGAAAAAAGACACAGAAGAGCAAAACGTTAACAGCACTGCTGACCGGAACGCACCACCTTAGACCATGCCTCGCCAGTATGGGGTGGCCCTGCATTAATGTCTATTGAGCTGTCTTATGTAACAAGTGCCGTTTTCTTGCTTACTCTCGCTATAGCTTTCAGTCTAGGTAAAGGTGCTCGCACTTTACTAGCCAGGTCGTGGGTAGGAGTCCTGCTGCATGCAATCGTTCATTCACAACTACAAGTAGCTACTCTTTTGTTGCAAATGAGGCAGTTAATCAGTCACCCTTTACTTTGTACTTAGTGAATAAGTTCATGTACGTGAAATTCAGGAGTCCTCTTTGATAGCTGTTAAAATTTTGAAACTTTCATTAAGAAGACTACTTCCTCAACTGGCTATAACTTTGGATCTCTGTCTAAGATTAGGTACTGTCTGCTGGAGTGGGTTTCTCAAACACTTACTTGCCCCCTGGCTCTATCCAGGCTTGACTGCTGCAATTCTATTTCAGCATCTGAGCTGGTGATGAATATATTGCTGCAAGGATTATTACAAATCTGTGAAGTTCAGCCATGTGCCTCGTTGGCGGCAGGAGCTGCAACAGCTCCCTATCGATACTAGCTGATTAAGCAGCCTCTTTTGTATAATAATAGTAATAAGAATAAGAATGCACTTGATTAAGCGCCCTCAGAGAACTCAATCTCTTCCTAGGCGCTTTACATAATAATAATAATAATAATAATATTGCACTTGATAAAGCGCCCTCAGAGAACTTAATCTCTTTCTAGGCACTTTACATTTGCTGCAAAGTGATATGCAATAGAATAGTAAGTAAAATCAAGCTTGAAAAACAAACAAAATGAATAATATGGTTAGGGGTTACATGCACAGGGTCAGCATGCAAATGTGGTTAGTGGCAGCATGCACAGTGTCAGCACGCATAAGCACATCAATGACGAATCACAGGGACCCACTAAATACTGTCCTAAATAGGTGTGTATTTAAGTTTCTTTTAAATGTGGTCAGGTCAGGGGATGTTCTGACGCAGGTCGGGAGGGAGTTCCAGGCTTTGGGAGCATACGAGCTAAATGCACGGTCTCCAAAGGATTTAAGGTTTGTACGAGGTATTTCCAGACTGTTACATAGCAACAGAAGAGCCTTTTCTGGCTATCACCACTGCTTGCAGTTGCAATAAACGATCGCCCGCTACAGGGTTCGATCCCACGACCTCGGGACCAAGGTCTTGAAAAGTAACCACCTTATCCAGTGAGCCATCACGGCTTGATCAATGGATACCGAGCTGGTTTGGTTCTGCGGTTAATGTGCTCGCCCCGACCAAGGTCTAGATGTGGTCGTGGCCTCGCACTCCCGGGGCATGTGTGAAGAGCCTGAATAGAGATTAAGTTCTCTTGGGGCGTTATGCAAATGAGTTTTATTTATTTATTTATACTCTGACTGCCAAAGGCTGCCATGGCTTGGCTCCTTTTTACCAAGTTGAAATTATACACTCGTTTGAGCCTCCTCGTGCCTTCAGATACTCTATTTAATTCATATGCTTAATGACTTTTTTTGTGACAGAAGCTTTTGCTCTGCAGATTCTATACTGTGAAACTCACTTCCACAATTCTAATGCAATGGCATCTTCCCTCCACCTGCCGACTGTGGCACATTCTTTCTAGCAGTCCTTAGCTTCTATTGCAATGCAGCTCACTTCCTCAAAGCCTGCCTAACTCAGCTATGCTTCTCACTATCTCTTTGTTGCGTGAGTTGCCAACCGTGCATGTACCGAAAGCTGCTTAGGCTTTGAGTGCGCTAATGAAAACTCTCCAGCAGAATACCTGCTTAGTCCATGTGGCTTTGTGGTGTTAAAGATACAGATACAGTACCTGTTCTCTGTTACTCTTGTAGCAGGAGCCACTTGGTAATCATTTCGTCGACAGCTCATTCTAGACTTTCAGTGCCTTATCCCAGAAGCATGCAATATGTTTGGTTGCATGAGTATATTATTACTTGGATAATAAATAAAATGTGTGCTGTATATTCTTTGGCTGTCGTCTCATATGCCTTGTTCCTATTATAGTAGTGATGTTACACCCGTATTTCGTGTGGGCTTGTTGCGTAACTTCGTTTGTCGAAACCTAATTGCTATACGCCTCATGAACAATCCGAGGTTTTGCCAGAACGGTGCTTCACTGCCTCTATGACTACTCTGCTAGAGTCAGGTAGCTTGTCTAGCACTGCTTACCGTTGTTATGCACATCCCTGCATTCGTGTGTCCATAAGTGCACATGTATTGTCATCGCATGTGCGTGTGTGTGTGTGTGTGTGTGTGTGTGTGTGTGTGTGTGTGTGTGTGTGTGCGTCTGTGTTTGCATGCTTGTGTGCAGTCATGCCAATGTGCATTTTTACTGGTGATAGGAAGAGGCTGTTTCTTTTTTCTCCCTGCTGCTACTATCTGCTCTCTCGTGCCCTTTCTTTGCCTACAAAACTGGCTTGGTAATAAAAATTAGTCAGCTGACCCAGAAGCCTTGTGGATGTAGAAGTGGACGACCCTTAGGGTCTGTCGGTCCCACGTGCAGTCCCACGTTCATCAGGATTTTATTGCCTGAGACATAAAGTGTGAGGGCACCTTAGCCCTGGGCACTGGCCCTGGGGCCAGGTGACACATTCTCTAGTGCCACTCTCCTGGGTAGTAGGATTGGCCTCTCTTACGCTTGGCTTGCCACCCTGCTTTGGCTCTGCCCCTGCTCGACAGATTCAGGTCGGCTTTCCTCTCGGCCGTCCTTTAGCTGCCTGTGCTTTGCTCACTTTGAGTAAGTTTCCAAGCTAGTCTACTTCGGCTGTGCCCTCTCTCTTTGTTACCGATCGGTGCTATTACGCTGGGCACACGGTATTGGCCCCTGCAAGGGCACTGCATTGTTGCTGCTGGCCGCCATTTAGCGTGGCCACCGAGTGCTCCTCGGGAATTTTCCCAGGTCACCTCACCCCCCCCCCCGATACATTATTCAGTGTTAGTGAACTGTTGACTTCTTCTCCTTGTGCCCACACGCCGTGGATTTGGGCACCATGCCTTCAGATGATCGGGCTCCAGACTTCTCTCGCGCCTCTGACCGGCGACTGACCGAGCATTGCTGCTGTTGCTTGCAGGCTGTCCTTCCGCAGCGTATTCCTCCGCCAGAGCGCTCAGTCGGCCAAGCCCGACTCGGCTGGCAGTCCCGGAGGCCACGGCAAGACCGCTGCTCGCAAGACTCGATTTCTCGGCAAGCTCGTGAGCTTTCTGTCCGGCAAGGAGCGGGAGCTGCAGCGCGCCAGCGAGAAGCTGCAGCAGCAGCGCACCTCCTCGGCCGCCATGTCGCGCCTCGAACGCCAGCTGGTCGGCACGGATAGACGCAGCCCGACTGCTGCTACCACCGCCGGCTCTTTGTCGTCCGACGCCTCAGTCGCCGAATCGTTGGCTGCCATGCGGTGTGTGCGTTCCCTTCTGACTGGCAGCGAAGCCCAGCAATTTAAAGATCCAGCTCCTGATATGGTATGCCGTTCAAGAAGAGGCAAATACACAACTGTAAATGCCGTAGCTGCTGATCGCTGGCTTTTACTGCTGGGGCTGCTGCTGCTGCTGAAGCCACCCATGGCTGTTGCAGCCACCGTCAGCGCCATCACCATGGTTAGCT
The DNA here is from genome assembly GCA_009760855.2 of Cristatella mucedo. NCBI lineage: Eukaryota > Metazoa > Bryozoa > Phylactolaemata > Cristatellidae > Cristatella > Cristatella mucedo. Next base: position 2,028,332 of record WPIO01000057.1, read on the forward strand.
AAGCTGCTGTCGCTGCAGCTGTCGAGTCGTGCTATGAACCACTATTGCGAATGCTTAGCTCGGATGACCATTCATCTGCCACCTTGACAGCTGCAGTGCTTGGCCTGTGTCCCTCTTTACTGCTATGGCGCCGGACTGACGTGTGCATGTGTGTGCGTGCGTGTGTGCGGTGTGCGTGCTGTGTATGTGTGTGTATTGTGTGTGTGTGTGTGTGTTTGTGTGTGTGTGTGTGTGTGTGTGTGTGTGTGTGTGTGTGTGTGTGTGTGTGTGTGTGTGTGTGCCGGCACGTTCATGCTCGCTCGAGTATGCAGTTCTATCAGTGTCCCGCTACTGTAGCGCCCTGCTGTAGGCCGCTAACGTTGCGACTGTGGTGGTGCCATTATCACCATATGGCTCTTTGGGAGAGGGAGGGCGAGCAGCATGTTGAAAAAATTATCCATTGTCCCACTCCCCCAACTAACCCTGAGCTTGTTTTATCCAATACTTATATCGACTTATCAGTTCTTGCATAATAGTTCTCTTATAATGTTATCTCACACGGCTCCCTAGTTTGGCCCAGAGATTAGTTGCTTCACTTTTACGACCAAGATCATATTTTCGAGCGGCACTATGTAAAGCGCCAGTATAGTGATTAGGTTTCCTCTGGGTGCTATACAAAAAATGCTTTACATTTAAATATATCAATGACTGGCAGTCTCGTGTTTCCAGGGCTGACAAAGTGAAATGATTATCTTTTGCCCCATACAAAATGCAGAAGATTGTAAAATTGAGGGAATAGAAAATTAAGGGACTGCACGAGATCTGGACTGAAAGGCGGCTGCTTTTTAGCGTCGGGTTGGGTTGCTTGGCATATGACCGTTTATTTCGTTTCTTGCCCTAGGCCTAGGTCCTGTCCTGGTTTTTCGCGACGGTAACCTGTGTGTGGCCAGCGTGAGCTTTCCATCGTGAGACCAAGCTCTCGGCTGCTCAGCCGAGGACTCACTTGCCACGCAGCGAGCGTCGGCCGCGAGCTATGTCCGGCTCCATCGTGTCCGTCTGGTGCGAGGCTGTCCGGCCTCTCTGCCCGCCGCCGCCAAGGCTTGTTTGCGCTTCGCCGGTTGCCGCCGATAGCACTTGCTCCAATCGATCCTCGGCCAGGTCTTGAGAAAGATGGTCGAGCTGCTGGACAAAAGGTCGTCGGACATTGCCAAGGCTCTTGCCGTCATCGGCTCGGAAGGAGTCAGCATCACCGATGCGATAACCGACTACATTGCCGCCCTCTGCGTCCAGCTGGAAGAGCTGCCCGCCCTCTTGTGGTCGCTCTCGGGCCTGGTGCTGGCCGAGGACTGGTCTTTGACCGGGTAGGACCACACCCCCTCTCGCAGCCAGCCTGCCACGGGGATGGCGCTCACGATGAAGCAGCTTGCACGTTAGGCTTCGTGCTGGCAAGCGACGAGCGATGGACGATTGATCTAGCAAGGGTCTGAATGTTCGTTAGCCTATCAGCTGGGCCCGACGAAATCTGGTGCTAGTGGGTGATGTTTCTGAATTTCAAGGGAAAATCTGTAGGCTTAAACACGATGTTGAAGAGGATAGCAACAGATTTTCTGGTCATGAAGTTCAATACTTTTATTAAATATATTTCTTTAATTTCCTAATGATTCCCGAAATTAGAAGGTATCTTACCTTGTAAACTTTGATTGTAAGTTTATAGGAATTTGCAGTGTTTTGCCACCTATCTGCAAACTGTGTTCCATGGCCACAGAGTGGCTGTTGTTTGCCAAAAGTTCCGTTACAGTTAACCAAGTGTATATTAGGTACAAGGCGTAAATATGCATCTTAATAATATTATCTTATTATAATTGCATTTGGGAGGAATAGGTGGTCTTGAGCTAACTGATAGCAGTCACCACTCTCCTCCTGGGGCTGTGCTGATGTGCTCTCTGTCTGTCTGTCTGTCTGTCTGTCTGTCTGTCTGTCTGTCTGTCTGTCTGTCTGTCTGTCTGTCTGTCTGTCTGTCTGTCTCTCTCTCTCTCTCTCTCTCTCTCTCTCTCTCTCTCTCTCTCTCTCTCTCTCTCTCTCTCTCTCTCTCTCTCTATTAGTCTTATTTTGGGGGCTTAAGGACAATTACATTGAAGCCAAATTGTCTCAGGCTGAAATTTCATCGCTGGCTGAGCTTAATCAAGCAGTACAGCTTCTTGCATGAGTCACTCTAGCTGTTGAGTCTTAGCCTAGCGGCGCTGATGCCCTTGCACTTCACTACTCAATTCATGGGTTTGTGTCCTGCTGCAGATAAAGGAAGCAAGTGTCTCTCTTTCTCATCGTAGCAGCTGTGCATGCATCTGTAGTCACAGATTCAGCTGTCGCATGCAATTGCAAATCGGTTGGCTGTGCAGAGCATAGGATTTCCTACTTGGTGAAAGCCGAATGGAATTGTAAGTCCTTATTGGCAGTCGATATAAAATAAGAAGTGTGCTATTATTTAAGCGAAGTCGCAGCTCATTGTGACATGGGTGGTGGCCCAGGTTTCAAGGTCACCGTGTCACCTCAACACATAAACACTAGGTACTTCTAACGGCCTAGCAGCCCTCGGTAGCTGCCATTTAATGCCGCCTGACAGGCGGCTGATTTTTGCATGCTATAATATTAATTGACCTAAATGGACTCGTGACTGAAATAGAGCCAACTCGGAGAAGGAAACCCGAGAACCAGTTCGTGGATCTTTCCTTTCTTTTGGATCTGGTGAATATTAATTTATTCTACTCCTACCTGCAGTCCTGCACAAAGGAACCCACACATAGGAGTATCTGCATTTGCATATAGAGGAAAAAACAATTGCTCTTTCGTTTTAAGCAAGTTACAAAAGAATATGCAGAGAAGAAGGAAATATTTAGACAATTTACAGTAAACGAAATATAAAATTTGGCCATCTTAAACTACCATGAAGATAAATCCTTCTGGGCTGTGCGTATAGTTCTGTTACACGTGTGCTGTAATGGCGTTTGCACTGATTTCCTTCGGCTGCAAACACAGCTGTTGCTGTAGTACAAATAACTACCAACTCGCGACGAATACAGGCGAAGCCACGAGCCTTAGAGTGCGGTTAACGGCTTTTAGGTGCAGCGCCAATACGTGCAGGTATGCCGAGGTTAGTCTATTCAACAGCCATGAAGGGATACAGGTGCACGAGCCCCGATTGCTGGATTGACCAATGAGAATTAAAGATGAAGCTCAGATCTTTAATCCTGCACTGCTGACCAGTGTATGCAACTTTAGTGGACTGGCCATCCCAACTTAACTTGCAGGAAAAGGTCAAACTGCTTTCGGCTAAATTGGGACCCTGGATAAGGATAGGCCAGCCCAACTAACTGCTTTGGAACAACAGAGAAGTATCAGTCGTCGCTAGATGAGTATGTAGTTAACTCAGGCTTGCTTAGACTGTGATACTACATCCCCCATGGATTTGTGCCGGCCTGTCTTGACTTCTGTAACTCACTGCTTGCTAGTTTACCAGCCTGCACAATCAGGCACTTCTGTTGGTGAAAAACTCTCTCTGCAGGTAGCCTTGTCTGTCGTGAGCGTAGCAGTTGCCACATCTCGCCACTTCTCGCTGACTTGCACTGACTACTAATGAAGCAGTGAATCAACTTCAAGGTTCTGTCTCTCACTTGTGGACTTGTGGGCCCCTTCATTCTTGGACTCTAGCCTACCTATCTGATCTACTCCCCCACCAGGCTGAATATGTTATACCTCCACCTTTTCTGAATCAAATCGTTCAGACACACCTCATACAAACCACAAATTTTGTGGACACGGCCTTTAGTTCGTATGCCCTCACAGCCTGGAACTCACTCCTGACTGACGTCACGACATCCCCTTACTCGACGACATTTAAAAAGAAGTTTAAAATGCACCTTTTTATCAGACCATTGAGCAGATCATTAAGATTCGTCCTGTGTGTGCTTATGCTTGCTGACACTGTTGCATGCTGACAATAACCACATTTTCATGCTGATCCTGTGCATGTCACCCCTAACCACGTTACTCTTGTCGTTTATCAAGCATGATACCACTCACCATTTGATCGTGTTTTCTTTGCAGCCAATGTAAAGTGCCTAGAATTCTCTGAGGGCGCTTTATCACCATACACGTTAGGCATTTTGACACTGGGCATATTACCACTAACCATTTGATCATGTTTTTCTTTTACACCATAGAAATAGATACATTTATCTGTGTGTGCACTATAAAAATGTATTCTTATTACTACTATTATTATGTTGACACGTATTGGCCCCTTGCAATTTTTTTTTAGAACCTACACACCTTGTACTGTTATGTAGATGAGTCTAATTGACATAGTTGCAGCAGAGAGTTCGATCAGCTTGTAGACTAATAGGAACTATTTGGCAATTGAATGGATAAGGAATTGCTTAGTAATCGTTATGGTGAGTATTACGAAACTGTAGTTTCGTTGTCTGGTTCTACTGGAGTGGTGTTGACTTCTTAATGATTGGCCCAACAAAAGTCTTTTTTAAGAATGCATGGACTTGACCTGACACTAAGGGCAAAATTGCTACATTGCTCATTCGAGGAAGCGCCAAATATGTGCATCTCATAAAGAGAATAGTAGGTGTGGAATCTATAGGGTTGGAATTCTTTTTTAGATTTGGAGATGAACTTTTATATAAGATTAGTAGTGGTCGGCTTGAAATGGACATTTAGTTAAAGCAAGGAAATAAGGTTGGGAGTCCAGTGGAATTTTACGGTGTGGGTGGACTCTCTGATCTTATTGTAACTGACAAAGAGCTTTAGAAGTGATCTGCTAGGCTGCCACAGGGATAGGTAGGTGCTCTGAAAACCTGGTGCATGATGGCTAATGGACATCACAATTTTCGGGTTTTTGCATCTGATTCCTTGATGTTTTTATCGAAGCCAGGCTTGTCGTTAGTAAAAATACATTTGATGTCGCATCCTCAGAGAACTCAATCTCTTTCTGACCACTTTAGATTTGCTGCAAAGGAAGCACGATCGAATTGTTAGTGTTTAATCGTGTTTGATAAACAGCAAGAATAACATGATTAGGGGTGACATGCTCAGTTTCAGCATGCAAGTATGGTTAGTGGCAGCATGCACAGTGTCAGCATGCATAAACATGTAGAGGACACATCACAAGGACCCACTGTATGCTGTCATGCAAAGATGCATTTTAGTTCTTTTCAAAGGAGTATATATTTATATATGTATCTCCGTCTGTAACTCCGAAAAGCCACAAAGATTGTGTGGGTGTTTAGGGTTTGTTTTGTATATGCCACTCACAGCCCAAGCACCTTTTGGCAACAACATAGCAGAGACGGGAGAGCAGTTGAGGTAATGAGTGGCATGGAAGTAGCAGCTTAGGACTGCTGGAAAAGGATGAGCCATAGTCGGCAGCAGGAAAGTAGTTGTCGTTTCGTAAGATCTGTGGAAGCGAGTTCCATAGTATAGAACCTGCAGAGCTAAAGCTTCTCTTGCCAATGGTCTTTAAGCAGACAAGTGGAACAGCTAATTGATTGCCCATACAGGCCCTGAGAGCACGTGGAGACTGAAACTGGTGCAGCAGTTCAGCTAGGTTTGGAGGACCCAAGCCGTGGCATGCCGTATTGGGCCAGCATAAAAACTTTGCTCTGTATCCATTGATCAACCGGAAGCCATCCTAGTTCTTTTAGCAAAGGAGACACATAGCCGAACCTGCAGAATTTGAAACTAACCGTGCAGCCATGTTCATAGCCATTTGCAGTGGCCTGTTGGCTTTTTTGGAACTCCATCCAAAAGTGAGTTAAAATAATCAAGCTGGGACAGAACTAAGAAGCTAGTTGAAAAAAACTGCAAGCCGCCATAGACGACAGCTCCTAATCTTAGATAGGGATCTGACGTGATGGCTAGCTGTAGAACCAGTCTTCTGAATGAGGCTTTTAAAATTTAGGCAGTTGTCAAAAACGACATTTAAATTTTGAACTCACGGTGATGTGGACAAGTCAGGAGATGTAGTGACCCAAGTCGGGAGTGAGTTTCAGGCTTTGCGCACATACCAACTAAAGGCACTGTCTCCAAAGGATTTGAGATGTCTACGATGTATGGATACAAAGTTAGATTCCGAAAAGCAGGTGGTACGATGCTTAGCCTGGTGGGGTGTAGATCTGATAGGTAGGCTAGAGCCTAAGAATGAAGGGACCTAAAAGTGAGTGACAAATCTTTAAGCTGGCACATTGCTTGACTGGAAGCCAGTGCAGGTCGGCTAGAAGTTGTGTGATGTGGCAACTGTCTCACTCACGACAGACAAGCCTAGCTGCAGAGTTGTGCACCAACTGTAAGTGCTTGAGTCCACTTTCCGGTAGACCAACAAGCAGTGAGTTACAGAAATGAAGACAGTATTCTACAAACACACGGACTAATTTAGCTGCGATATCCATGTCTAAACAAGCCCGATATTTAGCAATGTTATATAGCTGCAAGTAGACAGACTTAATTATGGAGCTGATGTGGTTGTCTAATGGGAGATCACTAAGGAACATGATACCTAGATTCGTGGCGATTCAACAGGGGATATGCTGACAGAGCTGATTTTGAGCGTTAGTCTTTCTAATTTCTGACTCACACTTGGTTTGACCATGACTTTTAATTTGGTTGTATTGTATTCAATTTAAGAAGTTTGCTGCCATCCATGTGCGGATGTCATAAATACGGGAGTTGAGAGAATTCGATATGCTGGAGGGCTGGGGGTTATAAGAATAAGAAGGATAGTATTAATACACTTGATAAAGCGCCCTCAGAGAACTCAATCTCTTTCTAGGCACTTTACATTGGCTGCAAAGGAAACACAATCGAATGGTGAGTGGTATCATGCTTGATAAACGACAAGAATAACATGGTTAGGGGTGACATGCACAGGGTCAGCGTACAAATGTGGTTAGTGGCTGCATGCAACAGTGTCAGCACACATAAGCACATAAAGGACGAATGTATCTCCGTCAGTAACTCCACAAAGTCATAAAGACCATGTGGGTGTTACGCAGGAGAGTTTTGTATAGCGCACTCACAGCCTAAGCGGCTTTCGGTACGCATTCGGTAGCCAACAGACTTCGTCTCACGCAAAAAAGAGAAAGTGGGAAGCATAGCAGAGTCAGGAGAGCAGTTCAGGTAGTAAGTAGCATAGAAGTAGCAGTTCAGGACCGCTGAAAAAGATGTGCCATAGTCGGCAGTTTGAGAGTAGATGTCGTAAGAATTGTGGAAGCGAGTTCCACAGTCTAGGACCTGCAGAGCTAAAGCTTCTGTCGCCAACTGTCTTTAAGACGAGGAATGGGACAGCTAATTTATTGTCCACACAGGACCTGAGGGCGCGAACAGGCTGAAACTGATGCAGCAGTTCAGCTAGGTACGAAGGAGCTAAGCCGTGGTGGGCCTTGTGGGTCAGCGTAAGAACTTTGCTCTGTATCCTTTGCTCAACCGGCAACCATCCTAGCTCTTTCAGCAGAGGTGACACGTGTTCAAACCGCTGGGACTTGAAGACCAGCCTTGCAGCCATATTCATAGTCCGCTGTAGTGGCATAATAGCTTTCTTTGGCAGCCCAGCCAAAAGGGAATTTCAATAATCAAGCCGAGACAGAACTAACGAGCTAGTTAATTTTTTTACAAGCCACTGTGGGAGACAGCTTCTAATTTTGGATAGGGATCGGATGTGATGGCTAGCTGTAGAGGCAGTCTTCTGAATGAAGCTTTTGAAATTGAGGCAGCTGTCGAACACGACACCTAGATTACGAGCACGTGGTGAAGGTCGCACAGTAGCATCACCTAATCACGGGCACCCAGTAAATGGTGTCATAAATATGTGTTGTTAATTTCGTTTTAAACGTGGTCAAGTCAGGGGATATCGTAGGCAGTCGGGAGTGAGTTCCAGGCTTTGGAAGCATACCAAGTTAATGCATGGTCTCATATGATTTGAGGTTTGTATCAGGTATAGGTAAACACTTAGATTTCCGAAAAATTGTTGGTATGATGCTTAGCCTGGTGGGCACTAGATCTGATGAGTAGGCTGGCCAAAGAATGAAGGGACTCAAAAGGAAGCGACAAGGGATCAAAGCAAAAGTACAGCTGAGTGTCATCTGGATATACGTGGAAGCCTAGATTGTTGGCAATCACATCGACAAGAGGAGAGTATAAACCATGAAAAGAATGGCATCATGCACACATCCCTGAGGTACCCCATATTTAAGAGGCTCATAGAATTTATAATAAATATATAATTCATTTGTATAGCCCCCAAGAGAACCTATTCTCTATTCAGGCACTTCACATGTGTCGAGGGGCTCGAGCCCACGACCTCAGCCAGGCCTTGCTCGGGGCGAGCACCTTAACCTCTGGACCAAGATCTTTGTCTGTTCACATCAATTCCCTGGAGTCTGTCAGTGAGATACGTGCTGAACCATTGCAATGTGATGCCCAGGCGAGATGAGAGGCGCTTAAGAAGGACTTGGTGTTCGATAGTACCAAAAGCTGCCAAAAGATCGAGCAAAACAAGCACAAAGACACTACCTAATTCTGCACTCTAAAGTAGGTCGTTATACAACCTGTTAAGAAGATGCTGACCTAGGACAGATCCAAGGGGTATGTACATGGGGTACACTTTGAGTTTGTCGTTGACATCCACTCTGTGAAATCTTCCAGTCATATAGGGCCGAAGCTATTGCAGTACAGTGCTTGTTTTGCTCATACTGAATGATGGGCTTTTGTGAAGCACTTGGGAATCGATGTAAATGATAGGCGTTTCAAAGGGACTTGGTGATAAGTGGTGTCAAAACTGTAGAGAACCGAGTAGAACAAGCTGTGAGAATATATCAGTCCAACTTTCTGGTGAGGTCGTTGCCCTGCAGAATATGGATGTGCTCTTCAGTATGGGGTGGGATTACTCGGACACATGCTTGGCAGCGCATGTCCAGATGCAGGCTCACTAGCACTTTGTCCTTGCAAGGTCAGGTGTGCAGCACTTTTGCAGTTGCACCAAGCAATGTGGTCTGCAACAAGAGGACTGATTCATCATTAATGCAAGCTGGAAACATTTAGTAAAAATAATAGAAATGTCTTTGGCATGATACCTCGACAGAGCCAAATACCTATCTAGCTGCTGTACATTTTGCTGCATGTGAAGTAATTTCGAAGGATGAATACAGCTAATAGGTAGTCCAAGTGTGTGGTGTGCTTGTAGATGATAAGGCCCTGAACTAAAGCAAACTATACCGGAATACCATAATTGAAGAGTAGTTGTCTACACTCAGTGAGGAATTTCGTCCATGCTCTGTATCAGTTTCAGAGTGAGAGTATAGCAAATAGAAAATCAAGTATTCCATCTGATCCTGGTTATCAGTGCCTAGTACTCCGTAAGATGTTGGCTCTGAATCTAATAATACAGAATCAGTATCGTGTTGTGTGTGTGCACGTGTGTATGTGTGTGTTGCATAATCTGTGCCATCTCGTTTGGTTGTGATAAACAGAAAGCAAAGGGTAGCTCATCACACATCATAATTTATATAGCTGCTGAACTACATTAATAACTATTACTACCACTTGCAGATGGCAACAAAGGATAGCATGCTTCAGGACTCGAATCCAGAACCTGGCTCGTGAAGTGTGAGTTGATATCTTTGATTTAAAGCATCGACAATCCGAACTCGAATATTCCTAGCAGTGGACCGTTATTTCAGTTGGTTTCAACACCGAACCACAGACCATTGCTTATTGATCGACAGTGCTGATAAATTGGCATGAATGTAATTCATTCGTGTAGACAACTGGGTTGAGACGCCACGGTGATGCATGCCCCAAAAGTGCCATGGCCGAGCCACAGATGATGAGGCAGACAGGCAGACAGACAAAGGACAGATGGAAACGTGGAGAAAGCAAGTTAGCCCACCGTTATAGGTTAAAAGGTGTCACTGTCAGGGCCCTGCCAAAGGAGGTGATGGGACAGACAGAGAACAGATGGAAACACGGTAAAAGCTTACCCACCGATGTAGGTTGGACGATGCCACTTTCAGGGTAACATTGTAGTCCACTCATCAATAATAATAATAATGCACTTGATAAAGCGCCCTCAGAGAACTCAATCTCTTTCTAGGGGCTCTACATTTGCTGCAAAGGGATCTTGACATGGACAACTTGTGTTGATTATTCTAGTCATTAGCATGGTTTCTGATTACTTTTCATAGCAGTATAGCTACAGTGACTACGCGTACCATTGTGTCAGTAGCATCCTGCTCAACAAAGCCTGTTGCACACTTGTCCGATTGAATGTCAGCGCCATCCTCTGAGCTCATTCTGATTGTCTGCACCTCAAATTGACACTCATCAAGGCTTCAGAGCGCGTGTACCACATTCCAAGCACCTGGCACTAGAGCCGTGCCGATGTTTTGGTTCCGATCGTTTCGCAGATGCCATTACACAACACTCGGTTTGCCTTCAGGTCACGAGAGAACATGTTGAAGACGTTTCAGATGTTCGAGCACTACTATGCTGCCGTGGCCGACCTGGGTCTGCCCACATCACAAGGTAAGCCCCAGTAATGGCTTCCCAATGGCAAGTCTATTTACTGCTTGCCTGCCAGTCGCTCCTCCTCCCTCCACTATCGGCTGATGATCACGCCACTGTGCCTGGCCGAGGGGACTGCCACTCCGATCGTCCGGCTGCACCTATGCTCCTCGTGGAAGCGCTGCAAATGCCACCTGCACTGCTGCTCCTGCCGTTGGTGAAACTGTCTGCACTTGATTGGTGTGACTGTCCTCCCAAAGGCCGGATCTTCTGTCTCGGTTCACCTCTTGTGCCTCTGCAACAGCACTCCTGCTACTTAAGTACTGCTGCTGCTGCACTTCTGCTACTGCTGCTGCACTTCTGCTACTTCACACCATCATGGTTAGAGTCAATACTTATAATCATGTCCCCGGGTATTTATGCACTCTGGAATGGGTGTATTTCCGAGGCCCGTGTAGCTAGGAATGGCCCAGCCTGTAGGAAGGGAACTCCTAGCTGCCCAGGCAGTAAGCGCCATTGGCAGCAGATAGTGTCTCGCCATTTTTCTTCACCTGTGAGCTGTGGCTCTCAGAGCACAGCATTAGCAGAGCGTTGTAAATCGACCAGTTTAACCTCAAACAATTGCCATTTTAGATTCCATACACACTAGGAATATGTCAGTGTATGGAACATAATTGTGAACATTTTTATGCTAGACAGACTGTGGGGGATTCCCAAAATAAGCCTGCCCCTCATCACTTCTTCATCAGACCTTTAAGCCGGTAGCTAGTGCAGTTGTACCATAAACGAGGGATCGTGACCTTTTGGATCGGGCATGTTTCTAGCATTTTGTAAAAATGAATTAGCAACAGAAAGGATGCTGGTCTTCTTGAGTCAAGTTAGGCTGCCTGGGATTAAAACTGGCTAGCTGTGCTAGGAGAATGTCAAATCAAACTGAAGCAGCTTAGGGCCTCAAACTAGTAGTCGCGAACAAGGACCTTTTCAATGACGTGATGCCCACTATCCTAAGCCTAGCCTAGTCTTATCCCACTTTCACGGGAGCTGGAGGCCACTGCTGGACCGGCAAATGGCAAGTCGTCGACTTGCCTGTGTGAGCATCTTTAGGCAGCTGGGGTAGAAGGCAAGTAGGCTGTGTAAAACAGTGAGAATCAGACAAACTGAACCGAGTAAAGTGCCAAGCCAACTTGATGGTTAAATACCAGTGCTCGTGATGTTAGATTGAAGACTGCAAATTTCTGCTCTCTGTAAATAAAAACTCGCCGCCTCTACTTCAGCAGGAGAAGAGTTGAATGCCGAAGACTGCCTGCTGTGTGGTGTTAAACAAGGAATTGGTAGAGGAATATTTCCTTCACTGGCATCCGGTCACTGCATATTATTCCTTAGCATTATGGATCAGAATTTGTACCTCGATGTGCTATAGAACATGGGATTTATGTCTGCCAGAATTTGGACAATTAATTAATACATCGGCAGTTTAATAATTCAAAGAGAACTGAATTGGGTCAGAAAATAGTTTAATGACTCATCCCTTATCATCATAGATTGGTGCAGTCAGTTACTCGATTAAAACCATAGAGTCTAATTGATAACTTTGACCTGTGACTGAGAAGCAATTCAAATCCACCTACCCTTGCATATAATCTTTTCTAGTGGCTTCAAATTATTTTGAGTCGGCAGTAAACGACACAGTTTAGAAGCATGTGCTTCGATGCCTAACCAAGAGAAGGTATCATCTAGAACCACGTTTGGCTGCATCTCACTGATTAGGAAAGTAGGTGTTGCTGTTTTATACGCATCTTTGAGGTTGATCAATATTGTCTTGCATGGTGCGAAGCTTGTGTACCCAGTAGCTCGTGGAATGCTATTCTGAAAGAGCTACTGCAGACCAAGTCGGCCATATTGTTGAGGTGTTGAATGCCCGAGGACATTAATGTCCCAATGTGCATGTGGATTCACTGCTCTGCGAGTCGTTGCAGCTGAATTTCACTGTGAGCAATCCGTACTGCGATGCTGGCATTCCATGGACTGCTCGCCTCCTACGTACTTGCGGTAGTCGCTCCTGCTTCGAGAACTTCTGTCCATTGGCTTTGGTGCAGGTCCTCATTGTCGCTCATTGGCACCGCTGCGCTCGTCGTGACCTCCATCTCGGGCTCGACGATCGCACTGGCTGCTGACCAGAGCTGCTTGTAGCATGCTAAGCAGCAAGCAGTGGCAGGTGCGCCGCAAGCTCGATGGCCTGCTGCTGAGCTACGGGAAGCTGCACACGAGCTCTCCATAGCTCCCAGTAGCTTCCAACGCCTGCCGAATTCCGACAAGCTAGTGCTTTAACCTCATGTTGGAAGTATGGCGTTCTGCTCTATACAGCAGGATGATACTTTCCGCTTTAGTTTACCGAATTGCATGATGGTGCATTTGCATTTCTGCACTCTTTGGGAGATATACAATATGTATTATTATCATTATTATCGGCCCGGCATGCAGCTGCTTGCACGTTCAAATTTGGTGTGAGCAAATGCTATATGCTCCGAGAATATATCTGTTTGGGCTCCTGTTTACTTAATCATGTGTTAGGTGTGCCATACATGTGTACATTTACGTCCCGTGAGTGTTTGAGTGTGTAGACATGCACATTTGCAATATCACATATGCAATGTGAGTGTGAATGAGCGTTTGCCTCTGTGTGTGTGTGTGTGTGTGTGTGTGTGTGTGTGTCGGTGTGTGTGTGTGTGTGTGTGTGTGTGTGTGTCGGTGTGTGTGTGTGTGTGTGTGTGTGTGTGTCTGTCTGTGTCGTTAAGTGTCTGTGCCGGTGTGTGTCTGCATCGATATGTGTTTGTGTGCAACTGTGTCGGCGTGTGTGTCTTTGCGTTGTGTACGTGTGTGAGTGAGAGCAGAGTCTGGCCAGTGTTCGGTTGCGATAGGTAGAGCCCTAGAGAGGGCTAAGACGGCCATTGAAGCAGACTTACAGAGGCTACAGGCGCTGCAAAAACATTACCTTAGCTGCTATAAATCATGGCATTTTACCCGATAATGATATGTGTGTGTCTGTGTGTGCGTGTGTGTGTGTGTGTGTGTGTGTGTGTGTGTGTGTGTGTGTGTGTGTGTGTGTGTGTGTGTGTGTGTGTGTGTAATTCATTCGTATAGCGCCCTAAGATAACTAAATCTCTATCATGGCCCTTTGCAAATGCAGCAGGGCTCGAACCACGATATCTCGGCCTACAAAAGTGAGTATTATAACCTCTGGGGCAAACCAGGCTATGCATGATATTAATAATAATAAATTATGATAGTGCCCGATGAGAACGAAATCTTTCTAGGCACGTTCTATGTGTGCGCATCGCCTTGTTGCATGGCTTGCTAGCATTAGCTTTAGCTCTGCAGGTCCTAGACTGTGGAACTCGCTTCCACAAGTCTTACGCAACGACATCTACTCTCCAACTGCCGACTATGGCACATCTTTTTCAGCGGTCCTGAGCTGCTACTTCTATGCTACTCACTACCTCAACTGCTCTCCTGACTCTGCTATGCTTCCCACTTTCTCTTTGTGGCGTGAGACGAAGTCTGTTGGCTACCGAATGCGTACCGAAAGCCGCTTAGGCTGTGAGTGGGCTATACAAAACTCTCCTGCGTAACACCCACATGGTCTTTATGACTTTGTGGAGTTACTGACGGAGATACATTACATTACATTAGGAGCATCCGTGTGGTGTCATAGAAGTAAAAGTAAAGTTGGGCTGATTCAACAGCCTAATCTTTACAGCCGACAGAAGAGCCTGAGCTGTTATCCACCCCTTGCTGGCAGTGCGAGATAAACGACTGCCGATCACTCTAACCCACGGGCCCTAGCCGTGAATGGTGAGTGCTATACGCCTTGTCTACGACCTAGGTCAAAATTGGAGGCCGGGGCTCATCTGGTGCTGCGCCAGCCAACAGAGCTGAAAAGCTTTGGTGTTTGGTACTGAGTGAGCTGCCCTCGGCTGTCAACCCGTCTGCCTCGAAGCAATGCAGTATCTGCCGGGGTTCCGTCGTGATTAAGGCTGGCAATGGAAAGATGGGGCAGAGAACAGCACAGTCGTCCACGCTGCTCTTGGCTCTGGGGTTCTGTTGGAACACTGGCCTCGCCATACTTATTCTGGCCATCTTACTCTAGTCGCTCTGGCTGTGGTCTCACCTGCTACATGCAGTGGTTATTGCTTTTGCCAATTCGCTGCCATTGAGTAGCACACTGCTGCAGCTGCTGCTGCCGCCCGCAACGCAGAGAACCAGGGTGCCAGGGTGTTGATGCATTCCACTTCCGAGGAACAAGATTCTGGATGAGTGCTTTAACGCTTTATCGCTTGTTGCTGGAAATAGATTGCTAAAAGGCAATCACTGTGGAATGACAGAAGAGGGGTGGCTTATAATCGATGCAAGCTTTCCTTCTAGGCGTGAGCTGTCTCCTAAATGCTCACATGCCAGATACCGATCCCTGGATCTGTAGCTGCTGCCATCGACTGCAGTTGCCTTAAGATGCTGTTGCCATCTGCTGCTGTTGCCGTGACCTGCTATTGCTCTCTGCTGCTGCTGCCGCTGTCTGCTGCTGCGCACATGCCAGATACCAATTCCTGGATCTGTAGCTGCTGCCGTCTGCTGCTGTTGCCATCTGCTGCTGTTGCCGTGACCTGCTGTTGCCGTCTGCTGCTGCAGTAGCCACTGCCATCTGCAGTGGCTGCCGTGCCAGCAAGTGGGAGGGCATGTCAGAGTATGCCGATAGCTTTACCTGCCCATTTGTATCTCGACACTGGTAGCATACCCTGCTTCTTTGCCCTAGTGCTGCTTTTCTGGCTTGGCACTGTGCTTGCCCTTGTGGATTGGCAGATGCCTTTGTCCAATTCATTAGTCCTGCTGACAGCTTCACATGGGGGGCAAGCCTGCCTCACAGCCTCAGCATGGACTGCCTCAATGACCATGCGATTCACACTAGGCCCTCACGAACCACTTTCGGCACCCTCAGATCTCGCCCACTGCTGCCATTGCTCAGGGCATGATGCTGCCATGGTGGTTCCGCTGTGGCTTCAGCCTGTGCTGGAGCCAGCAAGCACTTGCGCGCCAATGCATAGCAAAGCCTGCGGCGGCTGATTCGTTATCGCACCTTGTTTTTTCTTGGTCTAGGCTTCACAACCGTGTTCACCGTACTCGGTTACAATGCATTGACGCCGAGGTGAGCTGGCTCACGTAGTCGACCGCCATTATACTTTCGGTGCATCGGTCTGACCCCGATCTCCTAAAGGTTCCTCAGCTGGCACTGTTGGAATGGCTGGCTTGGCTCGCTGCGTGCTGTGGGTGGAGTGGCATGGTATCGAGGCTGAGCTGATGCGGCAAAGCTTGGAGTGTGGTTCGCCGAGAAGCCTCGCCTGATCCGAGCTTGCCATTAAGGGTTGCCTAGAAAACATAGCGAGGTGCATCCTTGCATTCATTGCTCAGCAACACATCTGTCGACCATACAAATATTTGTGCATACCTTACGATTACATCACCACGCGGCTGACAGAGGACGGTCACTCACAGAACCGACCTTGGTTGGCTTTTCGGTCTGCGCTATCAAAAGTAATGGCTTCCATACCAAGGTCGCTTCAGGGTGCGTATGACTTTTCTGTGTTAAGCTGCATGACGACTTTACTGTGAGGCTGTTCTCCAGACAGCTCCCAGGATCGCTCAGCAGTGGCCATTCCATCTATCCTGCTTCAGCAGCTGCATGTGCAGCAACGGTGCCAAACCTAGTCGTCTTATTGCCATAATTGTATCCACTGAATTAGGCTTGTTGGTGCATAAGCTCGGCCTTGGGAGTCCAACCTGGCCCCCTTTCCTGGCTGGGTGTGTATTAACCAATGCTCTAATCACGGTGAGTGACTGATAAGTCCGGCATCACCTGCAGACTTGGGTCTCTTCTGACTTATTGCCGTGGTAATGTAATGTATCTGCATCTGCAACTCCACAAAGCCTCAAAGACCAAGTGTAGGCGTCACGCAGGAGAATTTTCTATAGTGCACGCTCTCGGTGCACATTCGGTCGCCAACAGATTTCATCTTATGCATCAAAGAGAAAGTGAGAAGCATAGCCGAGTCGGGAGAGCAGTTGAGGTAGTGAGTAGCATGGAAGTAGCAGCTCAGGACAGCTAGAAAGGATGTGCCATAGTTGGCAGCAGGAGGGTATTTGTCGTTGTTTAAGAGTCGTGTAAGCGAGTTCCACAGTCTAGGACCTAGAGAACTGTCTGCCAAAAGTCTTTTAGCGGAGCATTGGAACAATTAACCTACATTCTATACCTGAGCTCAAGGGAGGCTGAAATTGGTGCAGCAGTTCAGCGCGATATGAAGGAGCCAAACGGTAATGGGCCTTTTGAGTCAGCCTAAGACTTTAATCTGTGTTCGTTGATCAACTAGGAGTCATTCTAGCTCCTTCAGCAGAGGAGAAATCTGGCTGAACTTGTGAAATTTTTTAACTAGCCTTGCAGCCATATTCATCACCATCTGCAGTGGCCTAATAGCTTTTATCGGCAGCCCAGCTAAAATGGAATTGCAATAATCCAGCCTCGATAGAACAATGGAGCTACTTAAATTTGCTGAAAGCCACCGTAGAGTGAACAGAGAGAATTATTTAAAAGTATTGCTCGGTCTGTTCACGAGTGTGACCCGTATATATGCTAGCAGTGGCTGGTGGAACTCAGGGTAAGTGTCCATCGGCTGCCGGTCATCGATATAACAAAACCAAACTCAGCAGCTCCTCTGTTTAGTCGTCAAGGGCGTATTTGCCAAAGCGCACCACTTCCGTCCCTTAGCGTTACTGGCTCCCTATCAAGCATCGACTCGACCTCTTGGGATTCTCTCTCTCTGTCCCTTTCCTCAACAACTCGGTCATCTCGAGGCCTCTCTCTAACTAAATGGAAATCTTCCAGTAATGGGGCAAGTCTGGAATTCACTTTCGGCTTCTGTCACCACTTGTTATGACTTCCATCATTTGCCTCCGCAGAACAGACAGCATGTCCTCACAGCCTTCCTATGCCTCAGCATACTCTGCAGCTAGGCTTGTCTGTCGTGAGTGTTGCGGTTGCCACATCACACAACTTCTTGCCGACCTGCACTGGCCCCCAGTCAAGCAAGGCATCGACTTCAAGGTTTGGATACTCATTTTTAGCTCCCCTCCTTCCTTGGCTCCAGCCTACCTATCAGATGTCCCCCACCAGGCTAAGCATCGTACCTCCCACTTTTCGAAGTCTTAACTGTTTACGTACACCTCATACAAATCTCAAATCCTTTGGAGACCGTGCATCTAGTATGTATGCTCCCAAAGCCTGGAACTCACTCCCGGCTTGCATCAGGACATCCCCTGACTTGACCACATTTAAAAAGAACTTGAAAACACACCTATTTAGGACAGCATTTAGTGGGTCCATGTGATTCGTCCTTCATGAGCTTATGCATGCTGCCACTAACCGTACGTGCATGTTGAACCTGTGCATGTCACCCTTTTGTTTATTGAGAATGCTACCGCTAACCATTCGATCGTGCTTCTGTTGCAGAAAATGTAAAGTGCCTAGAAGTGATTGAGTTCTCTGATGGTGCTATATCAAGCGTTATACTTAAATAGTACCTTGTTTGTTCCTGTTTGCTTTGCATGCTTACCTACCCATGATGCAATACATGCTACTAACCTGGGATCCGACTTATTAGATGCCCTCGGTCACTTCTTGTGGCTTTTTTGCATGCTTAAATATAATTCATCTGTATAGCACCATAAGAGAAAATAATCTGTATCCAGATGTAGCGCGTATGTGGAAAGGCTTGAGCCCACGACTTTGGTCTTCAAAGGCGAGCACCTTAACCCCTGTGCCAAATGCTTGTCTAAGCATAAGACCTTACTAGTCATCAACTCTTGTTTAATGCTTCTCTTGCAACGAAATGTTTTTGATGAGTTTGTGTGGGGTTGGTCCAAGACTTAAAGAAGACTCAACGAAATTTCTGCACTCAAGCTTGGTTCTACTTCTTAGCCAAGACTCAGGCAAGACTATAATAGGTGCCGTCAAGGGCACGACTTGTTTATTGTTTTGAAAATCGTGGTGGACAAGTCGATCGGCAAAGTCATCGAAGTATTCCGCGAGAATCCCTGATTATAGAATTTACGAGCTAGTCACACAAGCATCAGATAGTGAGGCGGTGCGAGATAAAAGCAATCATGGAAGATTAAAATTCACTGGGTGGTGCATCATAGAGGGCCATTTCCCACCTCTCTAACGGAAGCAGTTTTTCTATGAACACCAGGGGACGGAGCTAGTAGGAAGTAAGATTTACACTGATCGTTTACATTTTCTGCAAAAAGGAAGATCGAAGTAGGTAGGAAGCAAGACTCACAGTGTAGACCTTGATTTTTGGTGCTCCACAGACATTTATTGTTTTTATTGATTCAGTCGACTCTGCATATAAGAATATCGAATACAGCAGTAATCTGATTACAAGAATAACAGCTCTGGGTTCTCAGTTTTAAGCAGTATTAGTCTCACTTCGTATATAGGAATACTCCATATATAAGAATGCCTATTTTCCAGCCCAACCGTATTCTTACAAGCAGAGTCGACTGTATCAAATGACTAAAATGCTTCTGCTGCTGCTTCTTCTTGGTGCTTTGCATGTGCTTAGCCTGTCAGGACAGCTTCATTGATAGAATTCTTGGCAGGATTAATGCCAGTAGTGATACTTACCTTTAATCGGCTTAGAGCATATTTGCCCCTGGTCAAACTTGGCACAGGTCTGTGCAGACGTTTGAATGGGTTTATACATACCTCAGATCAGCCATGAGTAGGCTTGTACACCACAAGTGCTGGGCCCTCCCCTGTCCGGTGTGAGAGAGAGAGAGAGAGAGAGAGACGTGTGTATGCATGCTCGATTGTCACACACACAAATATATATATGTGTGTGTGTGTGTGTGTGTGTGTGTGTGTGTGTGTGTGTGTGTGTGTGTGTGTACCGTATTTTTACGATTATAAGTCGCACCCTAAATTTATGGACACAATTTTGAAAACTTATTACTGAATATCTAGCTCATTTTTTATTAATATAAGTGTACTTTAATCGTCACAGTTAGCAAGAAACTCGTCATCAGTATCACTGCTACCATCTTCATAGTCTATCGAAGCATTGTCAAGGTCTGAGTCATCACTTTCCTCATAAATTGTATCATCTTCAGTTCCATCTAGCATGTTTAAAATTCACAATCTTAGGGTTTATGGTCAGCTAATTTAAATTATAGTAAAAACTAGTTAATCCCATATGAGCAAGTTGAGCAGTCTAAATTAGTAGGCAAGGAGTGGCTTTTTTCATTTTGACATTTGACTTGCAGTTTTTAAATTGCAGGTTTATTTTTTAAAGAAAAAATTGGAAAAAAGGTGTGACTTATACTCGTAAAAATGCGGTATATCTGTAGATATATATGTTTGTCTTTATCCTGGCTATATGGGTATATATGAAGAAAGAGCAAAAGGAAAGAGAAATGGGAGTTGCCTAGAGAGACAGACAGACCAGGAGGGAAGGAGAGAGCTGACTGCAAATAGGCACTAAATCTGAGGCAAAGAGCAAAACAGAGATGTAGACATATGAGGGAGATCGTCAGAGGGGTGCATAGTTTTAA
The DNA here is from genome assembly GCA_009760855.2 of Cristatella mucedo. NCBI lineage: Eukaryota > Metazoa > Bryozoa > Phylactolaemata > Cristatellidae > Cristatella > Cristatella mucedo. The sequence continues at coordinate 2,048,525 of WPIO01000057.1, forward strand.
TTTGGGAGTATTGATAAGAGGCTTGTACTTTTTACGAACCAAGTTGCATTGCTTTCTTTATTGCAAATTGTCATGCAGTGCTGGGATCTGATAAAGCTTGACTCCAGTGTGCCCCCCCCCCCCCCCCCCCCCCCGCAGTTTCATCGTGCTGGGGCCAGAGGCATGGCATGAGGTATAGAAATGAAATTATTGCTGATGAATTCCGGGGATAATCAACATTGCTTCTAGTAACGGCACCACAAGTACATTTTGTTTGTTACTACCTCTTGCCCATTATTATTGGTTATGCCATTAGTATATGCCCATGTATTTTCTGGCCGTTTCGTCATAGTTTTTGCCATGCTGTCTGTCTTTCACGTATAATGTGTGTGTGTGTGTGTGTGTGTGTGTGTGTGTGTGTGTGTGTGTGTGTGTGTGTGTGTGTGTGTGTGTGTGTGTGTGTCCCTCTCACTCTCTCTCTCTTCTCTGTCTCTCTCTCTTGTATTCTCTCATGCGCTTGTGCGCTAACGTACTGTCAAGCGCAAGTGGTAAGCATCACAGACAACAGGGCAGAAGAAATTGGCATAGTGGTTCGTGTGTCTGGAAAGGGCTACCATCGCATTGGAATAGTACTTCCCTTGGGGGATCCCTCGGTCGGCAAAAATTCTCAAAATAGCTAGACTTGTCAAGTACTCTCTTGACGACCTTAAATAATGCTCACCAGGTGAAGCCATTGTCTGCCAGCCTGACACTAACCAGACTGGTAAATTGTTGCCGGGCTGGGTGCTGGATTTGGATGCTAAGAGCAGAATTTGAATGCTATGGGCAGCAAGTGGTAGACAGATCAGCTGTCCGAATTTCCTGCATGCCAGTAGGCCTAACCGGGCAGCTCACTTGAACGACTGGAGCTGTCAGCGAATGCGTAGTTCAGGAGAGGAACGAGCAAAGAATAATTCTGCCCTGCACGGCCAATGGGCACGTGCCAGCACTTTGGCCAAAGTTTCTGGTCAGCAGCTGTTTCAGTGTGGTGCGTTAGGGAACGTCTGCCTGGCTGAATGAGACCGCTCCATCCCTGGAGGCACTTGCTTCTGTCTTCTCCACCTGCCGAGAGCTGCTGGAGGCCCGGAGATGAAAACTCGACCCCCCCACACACTAGCGCTTCTGACCTCGAGAGCATGTAGGTGCATCAGGCACAGCTGGGTAATTCTGTGAGCAGCAGTTGGCCATCAGACAATAAAAATACATTTGTATAGGGCTCTCAGAAAAATTTGAATCCTTTTTTAGGCACTCTACGGATGCTGTGTAGAAAGCATTACCAAATGATTGTTAGTGGGCTCGGTGTAAGCATGCACGTACACACGAAGGACAAATCATAAAAAACCAGATAAATGTTGTGTGCAGATCGATGAAAAGCTATCTTACCCAAAGCAGGAAGTATAGTCTGTTTGGGCCTCCTCCGTCCCAGTGTTTTCCCCTCACCACAAGGAGCTTCGAGCAGCACGTTGGCTATTCGGATGCATCAGGTGGCTACTGGACTAGTGGTCTATTAAGGGGGACCGTCGAATGATGGCCGAGGATGGTAGAACTATGCCTCCTGGCCCTATAGGATTTGTCTCCATCGCAGCACATTTATTGATATTTCTCAAATACTAATCGAACGATCGATATGCAGATTGGCACAAACAACATGGGTAATATTATCTATCAGCTGATATAACCATGGCTGTCATGTTGACCTTGTAATGACCTGTAAAAGTCAAGGACACGTTTACCCTGATTAAAAAGGTGGCACTGCCTGTGGTGTACATCATTATTAACCGGCAATCATCCAAGCTCTTTCAGCAAATGAGACACATGGTCAAACGTCTGGGATTTGTAAACTAGCCTTGCCACCATATTTATCGCCAGCTGCAGTGGCCAAGTGGCTTTTTTCGGTAGTCCCACCAAAAGGGAATTACAACAATCTAGCCGGGACAGAACTAGAGAGCTAGTTAAATTCTTAATTAAACCACCGTGGAAGACATTTCCTAATCTTGGATAGAGATCTGATGTGATGGCTAGCTGTGGAAGCAGTCTTTTTAATGAAGTTTGCAAAATTAAGGCAGCTGCCCAAGACGACACCTAAACTCCGAGCACGTGGTGGTGGTCGCACAACAGCATCACTTAGTAGAAGAGCAAAATCTTCTAGTCCAGCCACAAGCTTGGGCTGTCCTAGGAGCAACAGCTTCGTTTTATCGTCGTTTAGTTAAAGGAAATTTGCCGACGTATAGGATTGAATTCTGCAAGGCAAGCTTTCAGTTTACCAGTTGCTACAACATATTCCGACGATTTAAATGAAAAACACAGCTGAGTAGCATCGGCATAAAGGTGATATCCCATTCTGTGGGCCTGTATCACTTTTCCCATAAGTTAGGGATAAATGGAGAACAGCAAGGGACCTAGGACAGACCCTTGAGGGACTCTGCAGATGACTGGTCTGGTGGATGATACCTGACCCCCCACATTACATGGATGTACGAATTTATATTGTTGTGCATAAATATCAATATATATATATGTATATGTATACATATATACATATGTATGTATGCAGGAAGGCTATATGTATATGTACAGCTATGTATGTAGCTGCATATACCTGTATAATATGATAATATATAATAATAATGCACTTGATAAAGCATCCTCAGAGAACTCAATCTCTTTCTAGGCGCCTTACATTTGCTGTAAAGGGAAGCGCGATTGAATGATGAGTAATATCATGCTTGATAAACATGAATAATATGGATAGGGGTGACATACACAGGGTCAGCATGCAAATGTGGTTAGTGGCAGCATGAACAGTATCAGCACGCATAAGCACATGAAGGACGAATCACAGGGACCCACTAAATGCTGTCCTAAATAGGTGTTTTTAAGTTCTTTTTAAATGTGGTCAAGTCAGGGGATGTTCTGACGCAAGTCAGGAGTGAGTTCCAGGCTTTGGGAGCATACGAACTAAATGCAAGGTCTCCAATGGATTTGAGGTTTGTACGAGGTATTGGTATATATATATATATATGTGTGTGTGTGTGTGTGTGTGTGTGTGTGTGTGTGTGTGTGTGTGTGTGTGTGTGTGTGTGTGTGTGTGTGTGTGTGTGTGTTTGCAACTATGTATACACGTTTGTGAGACTTATCATTCAATCGTACTGTATTAGTGTGTTAGCAGGCACTGGCAATCAGGGGCTCCTTAAAAAAATATACAATTCAAATAGATTCACTTGCCCTTAGTCGACGCGATCGCCTTAACCACTGGGCCAAACCAGCACAGAATCTCCACGTCTGTTTTCATAAGATTCTACCAGTTAGCTTCAATAATTATCCAGTGCTTGTTTGGTGGGAAATTGCTTTTTGAATGTACTTTGGGGTGTGTCGTTGAGCATTTGCTGTATTACCCCATTCTTTTCACCTTCTACCTCATTCTTTTCACCTTCTACATATGCAGGTAGTGATTCTTACTGTTTGTGCTAGTTAATTGATTTGACTGATCGGGCAGCTACTGCAAATAGTTGAGATGTCTATTCACCGAAGTTTCTGGTCCTTTTAGGATGTTTCTACAGTATGTCGACTGCGGTATTTTAGCCCTTGGTGATCAATCGCAGCAGCTACCATGGTTTCAACCAAAGGGTGAGAAAGCTATCGGAATGGTAGATTCTCTCTCTTTCTCTCTCTCTGTCTCTGTCTCTCTCTCTCTGTCTCTCTCTGTCTCTCTGTCTCTCTGTCTCTCTCTCTCTCTCTCTCTCTCTCTCTCTCTCTCTCTCTCTCTCTCTCTCTCTCTCTCTCTCTCTCTCTCTCTCTCTCTCTCTCTCTCTCTCTCTCTCTCTCTCTCTCTCTCTCTCTCTCTCTCTCTCTCTCTCTCTCTCTCTCTCTCTCTCTGTCTCTCTCTCTCTGATGTTAAAGGGTGTGATTTGTCTTTCGTGTGTTAGTTGCTATATAAATTTGGCTGCCCGCACAGCCACTTTTATATTTTACTTACTTTTTACATATGTCTGCTTGGCCTTGTGGATAATCAAAAGTAAACATAAAGTCAATACTTAGTGTAAGCAGGTAAACTTATTCAAGGGTAAGCTTATTCAAAAGCACAATTTATACAAAGGCAGAACCACCTCCATGGGACGATAAAAAATTGCTCGATGCAAGACTCGAATGTAAGCTGGGTAGTAAGGTGTGAGCACCATACTACTGAGCTTAGATGCAGTAGCTGCAAACCCCTGTTACTTCTCGGTGGCTTTAGGGAATTTTTCACTGATTGGCTGAGCAGCTACCACATCAGGTGCCATCAGCTGAACGTCACACATGTGTGTGCACTTAGATGCAAAAAAAAACTTGAAATATGGCCGCCTTTGCTTTGGCTGTAAGTTCGTTCGGGTAATAAGAGGCTTTTCTATGGTACCAGTTGTACTAAGGTTGTAGGAAGCATGTGAAAATATTTATTGACAGCTGAAAAACAAATGCAAATGTTTTTGGTATGTATGCATTTAGTGTGACATTGTCCCACCACGACTCTGTGTGACCTCTCTAGTCTGGACGGAGCCCGAGTTGTACTGAAAAGGTCAGCTACTCGTGTAGGCGAAACACTCGGCCTCAGCTACCTGTCACTCTTGCTCCTTAGTCGTTCTATAGGGTTCAGATTGAGGCAACGGGCTAAGCCAATGCACCAGCACCAAACAAGGATGCTTCACTACGTACTTTGCCTGCCTGGCAGTGTGCCTCGGGTCGTTACATCTGGCGGCCAGATGTAGCGACCCCAAACAGAATATGTGAGACTCGAAGTCATCAGCTCTTGACCACAATGACTTGAGTGAAGTACTCCTTGAGGAGTCCTTGTCTGATGCTGGTGAAGTGGCTTAACCACCTCATCACTCCCCGACTAAGTGGGATCAATCTGCTGTAATAAATTTGGTGCTTTTGTGTGTTGCCGCTCAGTGCACTTTATTTCCTGTAGACGCTCTGAAGGTCATCAACAAGTACCTGTGTTATAATACTAATAACAACATTAATACAGTTTTACATTGCTTTGATAGGACTATAACTCTTTGTAAGTGCTTCACAGAGGCTTTTAAATAAGCATCTCACCTGATTAGCGATGATAGCATGTGTAATTGCAGGTTACATAGCCACAAAAGGACAGTTCACATTCATGGAACAAGTGCTGTGAGGAGCAAGTTGATTTTTAGCTTTCGTTTTCAAACCGTCAAGTCAGGAGATTTTGTGGTGTTATTTAGTTCTGAGTTCAGGGCCTGTGTGCACGGGAACTGAGAGACGAATACATGGCGATTGCACAAGCATAATAGTTATTGGGCTAAGTGATGAACAAAAAATAGTCTCGATAGCTCTTATCGCTAGACTACCAGATTGCTAACCGAGTGTTTGGGGAATTATTCCCTGCACGACAACAAATATTCGGTGTTTAGTCCTGCAACAGCCGGCCTCCAAGTGTTCAATATTTTTTATATTACTGGGAAAGCTCGATCAGCATTTCTCCAGTAGGATCTGTACACCACGTGTTTGTCCTGTTCCTTAATACCTTCAATCGATGACCTCATTAGTTTTGCAGTCGACTTATTTTTCTATGAGCTATGTAACTAACTTGGCAAAATACTGGGCTTTCTTAGAAATTGATACCACAGCTCAGTTGGTTCATCTATCATTGAGATCTCATCTAGACTGACAGCAGATGCTGCCACCGATTAGTTGAGCTTGGCAGCTGGCTGCTACAGTGCTGCCCCTCGCTATGGTTATGCTCGGTCAATTCATCAGCCAAAATTCTGCATCAAATTTTAGGATCTGGTGGAGCCAGGAGACACGGCAAGTGCGTGACCCCTGACGACACTGTCTTAGCTCAATGCCTCAGCAGACTTCCGAAGGTAATGCATTTGTCTGCACGTTACCAGCTGCAAATACGGCTGATCTTGCATTCGTGTGAAATATTGAGAGAAAGAGAGAGAGAGAGAGTGAGAGAGGAGGGGCAGATAGACAGAGCCAGAGAGTGCACATATGCATGCAAACACAGACACACACACCCTCACACAAACAAACGCATGCACACACAAGTGTCTTACGTGATACTTTATCGTGGCACCAAAGGTCCATTGATCCTATCTTCCCTTGCAGGATGCCACTTTGGGTTACTGTCGGCTGGCCACTGCTCCTTGGGCGCTGAAGCATGCTGGTGAACATGCAGTCAGCTCCTGCTTGGCACAAGGTACGATGTGTGTGGTGGAAATTGTTGAATGTCGTGCTGCCTAGTGATGCTGCTGATGATGAATAGGATATCTTGCCCTTGGAGCACCGTCTGATGAAGAAACCCACAGCTGTCTTATTGTTCTGTAGGTCCTTGTTTGTTGTGAGTCATTGGTGTGAGTTTAGCCATTGAAGCCTCTGGCCGATTTCCATGAAGTGCAGACTGTTTTCTTTGATCATGTTAAGAAGTATGCCCTCTCATCGATGATGACTTTTTGATCTTCAAGCTACCAATTTTAGTCAACCTTGTGAGGCACACCCTGATAATTGATTGGGAGCTGGTAGTGAGCTAGCAGGCACTTTTATTGTTGGCTACCGAATGTGTACCGAAAGCCGCTTAGGCTGTGAGTGCGCTATGTAAAACTCTCCTTTGTAACACTCACATAGTCTTTGTGGATTTGTGAAGTTGCAGACGGAGGTAAATTACATTGCATAATGCAATATTCCACCCTATGCCCATAAGTGATTACTAGTACTTTCCCTTTGAATTACATTGCTTAATTAGCTTGCCCAGCCTTTACTTTAACTGTTTTACAGGTCCACGTTACCTCATACAACTTCGGATGTGGTTTCTTGCTTGTGCTTATGCTTTCGGTTAGCTATGGTTAGTATTTGTTGTAGCGGGGTTTTCACTTCTGCTAACATGGCATGTCGTTTCATGAACTGTAGAGTTTTCATGCAAAGTTGATGGATGCAATAACATTTAGTGCAATGAGTGCACAGTAGATTAGGATACCACTATTCCTACATTAAGTAATACTACCCTGTGTTCTCTGCTTCACTAGCAGTTTTTAACCAAGATATTGCTAGTTTTTTTTGTATCACTGACGACTGCTTTGGCTTCCTGTCTTGCAACATATCGACTGCAATGTCCGGTCACTCACGTTTGAAACCTCTTGCTCCGGCCTACCAATCATTTCTATGCCTTCCATTGCACCTTGCTCCTCCGATTATGGTCTTTTAGCTCTGACTCTAACCAACATAAAATCCTGTGGAGGCCGTGCCTCCAGTTCGCATAATACTTCCGGACTTGGCAACATTTAAAAGAAGCTTAAAAATACCTTTTTCTATAAGTATTTTTGCACTTTCTGAATGAAGTGGCTTGTATTTACTTGCGCCAATGATTCAACTGATGCCTCAAGCGCCGATTGTCGTGCGCTGACTTGCTCATTTTACCCCTCTCAAAACAAAGGTCACACACTCGATCAGCTATTCTCCCACGATTGTACGCTATCGTCTCCTGTTCTCATCAAATCCTGCACATCCGACCCTATGCAGATCTCATGCAGTCTGAAGTTTGCACCTGTCCTCGCGTCCAAAATCATATGTGAATCGCAGAACCTAAAGACCCTTGACATTGGTGCTGTCCGAACGTAAGTGCCCCTGCCTCCCAGCCTGTCTTCCGACCTGTCCTCACTGGTACATCGCTGCAATACGACACTAGCCGACGTTCTTGACGAAGCCCACCATGTACCCTCACCAAGATGGCCTATGATTTACTTTAAACATTAAACGAGCTAGGACTACCAAGCACGAGAGTAAGTAAGCTTACAAAAGATCAGGTCTGACCATCCATAGCCCGGCATACAAGGTTACTATAGATCATACCGGTCTATCCTTGCAAAGTCCAAGTCTAACTTCTGTAAAGACATTGTTGAATCACAGATGCACAGTTCAAAAAATGCTGGTGTCGACCATAAACCATCTCCTTAACTGCTCCCAGGTTAACTACTTACTTAGTGATTCTTGTGTATATATATAAATATAATTCATTTATATAGCGCCCCAAGAGAACTTGATCTCTGTTCAGGCGCTTCACATATGCCTCGGGGCTCGAGCCCACGACCTCAGTCAGACCTTGGTCGGGGCGAGCACCTTAACCGCTAGACCAAACCAGCTCGGCGTAGTGTAGAGCGTAGAGCTTGGTGTAGAGCTGTCGGGTCGCTTATCTAGCTTTTTTTCTTCTTAAGATCAGAGAGTCCATTCCTGAGGTGACACCATTCCTATTAGACTCTTCTCTCACAGTAGTATCCCCACAGAACTCGTCTCCCTTTATCCCTTTACAGCACCTTGATGTCTGCTTTCAAGCCTGTCATGAGTGACCCCATCCTGAAATTCATCCCCCAGTCAAAGAAGACTACTGGCCCTTTAGTCCCTATTCCCACTGCTCTACTTGTTTGCTCCCCACTGCATAATTTGTGGCTGCCATGCATTGCTAACGTAATAAGTATGTCTCTAGCATCAGGTCTTGTCCCTATACCTAGGCCACCAATTTAAGATAGCAATACTACCCAGATAACTTTAGCAACTTCCACCCAGTCTCCCCACTGCCATTCTGTAATAGCTCACTAGGTAAGGCGGTTGCTTTTCACGACCTCGGCCCCGAGGTCGAGGGTTCGAAACCTGCAGTGGGCGATCCTTTATCGCCACTGCAAGCAGTGGTGATAGCCATAAAGGCTCTTCTGTCGCTATACAAAAAGAGGCTGTTTAATCAGCTAGTATTCCTTTCAAGGACACTGGAACGAGTACTAGCAGATCAGGGGTAGACTCTTACATTCAGACTTCAAACCTAGAGAGTAAGTTCTATTCAGATTGTAGAGCTAATCACTCCACTGAGTCAGCATTGATTCAGATGTAAATTGGGTAAAGTTTCTCTGCTTGTTGTACTTGATTTTTCGGCAGGGGTTAATACTGTTGATCAATAAGTCATTTTTAAGTACCTCTTGCCTCGAGTAGGTGTCACATATGTAAATGCACTGCAACGGCTTAGATCCAATCTCAGTGGGCGACTCGAGGGTATTGATGCAACGGTGCAAAGAACATCCGAAGGACTGTTAAAGTATGGGGTACCCCAAGGCCATGCTTTCCCTGCTTTATTTCACGATGTATACTCTCCCGTTTTGCGATTTGGTCATAATAATAATAATACACTTGATAAAGCCCCCCTGCAGAAACTCAATCTCTTTCTAGGCGCTGTACGTTTGCTGCAAAGGAAACACGATCGAATGGTGAGTGGTATCATGCTTGATGAACAACATGAATAACAGGGTTAGGGGTGACATGTCATGACGTGTCAGAATGCAAGTGTGGTTAGTGGCAGCATGCAACACTGTCAGCACGCATAAGCACATAATGGACAAATCAGAGACCCACTAAATGCTGTCATAAATAGGTGAGGTTTTAATTTCTTTTTAAATGTGGTTAAGTCAGGGGATGTTCTCGTGACGCAAGTCGGGATAGCCAAGCTTAGTCTAGGCTTCACTTTTATGAAGATGACACTCAGTTGTACCTATGCTTTGATCTCTCCCAGCCATCTAGCACGTCGAATTGTCTCAACTCCATGGCTGCTTATATTGCTGTTCAAACAGGTTTGAGCTCCTGTAAAGTTTGCCCCGTGTGATGTGTCGTGGAACTATGTAAAACAGCTTGGATGAAGAACATTGTTGGTAGCTTAAAATATGAATACATTCGTCACCCTTGTGTATGTCTGTGGTTGGTGCTACGTTGCATGCTTACATCTACATATGGATGGCAGCAAATTTCTCAAATTGCATGATGATAAAACCAGCTTACAAGTTATTGGCAAACTAATTGTAACTTACAAATTGGAAAGCTTGATGCTAAAAATTGGCTGTGCTAGCATTTAATACCTTCTGCAGGAAATTAGCTATCATGTTCTAAATTTACTTTTTCTAATAATAATAATAATAATAATTACAATAATAATAATTCATTTGATATAGTGCCCTCAGAGAGCTCAATCTCTTTCTAGGCACGTTACATTTGCTGCAAAGGAAGCACGATCAATTGGTTAGTTGTACCATGCTCAACAAACAACAAGAATAGCATGGTTAGGGTGACATGCACGGGTCAGTATGCAAGCATGGTTAGTGGCTGCATGCACAGTGTCAGCATGCATAAGCACATGAAGGACGAATCACGGGGACCCACTGAAGGCTGTCATACATAGATGCGTTTTAGTTTCTTTTTAAATGTGGACAAGTCAGGAGATATCGTGATGCAAGTCGGGAGTGAGTTCCGGGCTTTGAGAGCATACGAACTACAGGCACAGTCTCCAAAGGATTTGAGGTTTTTACAAGGTATAGGTAAGCAGTTAGATTCCGAAAAGTGGGTGGTACGATGCTTGGCCTAATGGGGGAGTAGATCTGATGGGTAGACTGGAGCCAAAGAATGAAGGGACCTAGAAGTGAGTGACAAAACCTTGAAGTCAATGCTTTGCTTGACTGGGAGGTAGTGCAGGTCGGTGAGAAGCGGTGTGATGTGGTAATTGTGGCGCTCACGACAGACAAGCTTAGCTTCAGAGTTGCACCAACTGTAAGCGCCTGAGTGCACAGGCCGGTAGACCAGCTGGCAGTGAGTTACAGAAGTCAAGACGGGATGTCACAAATGCATGGACCGATTTAGATGGGGTATCCCTATATAAACAAGCCCGAATTTCAGCAATGCTATGCAGCTGAAAGTAGGCAGCCTTGACTGTGGAGCTGATGTAGTCGTCTAATGAGAGGCCACTTTGGAATCTGACACCTAGATATCGTGTAGATTCAACAGAAAATATGCTGGCATGCCCGATTCTGAGCGTTAGCCTTTCCAATTTCTGAATCACACTTGGTTTGCTCATGACTAGTAAGTTAGTTTTATCACCTTTCAATTTAAGAAAGAGTTTGCTGCCATCTATGTGTGGATGTCGTCAATACATGCAGCAAGGGAGTTGAGAGAATTTGATAAGCTGAAGGGCTGGGGGATCAAAGTAAAGGTACAACTGAGTGTCATCCACAAATAGAAGTGAAACCCTAGATTGTGCTTGGCAATCACATCGGCAAGAGGAAGAGTATACACCGTGAACAGAACTGGACCAAGCATGGAACCCTGTGGTACCCCACATTTCAGTGATTCCTCGAATGATCTTTGTGTCCATTCACATCAATACTCTGGAGTCTCCCACTAAGATAGGGCCTGAACCATTGCAGAGCAGTGCCAGTGATGCCCAGGCGAGATGAGAGGCGCTCAGGAAGGAGTTGATGATTGATGATGGTATCAAAAGCTGCCGAAAGATCGAGCAAAACAATCTGAGGTACTCTACCTATGCCTGCATTCCTAAGTAGGTCGTTATTTACCCGAAATAATGCCTACTCCGTGGAGTGATTTGCTCTGAAACCAGACTGGAGCTTACTAGCAAGGTTTGAAGTTTCAATATGTGAGTTCAGCTGGTCAGCCACGACTCGTTCTAGTGTCTTTAATAGGAACCTTAGGAGGGAGACTGTGTGGAAAATTGCTTAAGTTCTCTTGGTCTGGTGTTATAGTACTAGTTATTTATACAAGTTATTATAGTTATTAGTTAGTTAGTTGTAGTACTACTTACAGTACTAGAAAAAGTTTGGGTTTGCGTAGACCACTACTTCCAAGTTGTCCGCTACATTTGTGACACTCCTTCTTTATGTCTGTAACTCAATGTTTGCAGGTCTGTCTGCATATGCAATCAAGCTCTTTAAGGTGGTTCAAAACTCTGCAGCACGGCATGTCTGCCGTGAGATTCACAATTGTCACTTTACACCTCTTCTTACCGACCTACACTGGCTCCCAATCAAGCGGCATATCGACTTCAAGGTTTTGTCTCACACTTTTATTTGGTTTTCATATTCTTCTCCAGACTATGTAGCAAAGTGGCTGTTTAATCATCCAGGCATCGTACCATCTGCTTTTCTGACAGAAATCCTTTAGCTCTGTCTTGAACCAACCTTAAGTTCTTGGAGACCGTGGCTTTAGTTCATTTGCTCCCCAAACCTGGAATTCACTTCTGCCTGACTCCAAGGCATTCCCTGACTTGACAACATTTGAAAAAAGCTGAAAACTTGCCTGTTTCTCACAGCATTTGCTGAGTCCTTGTAATTTGCTCTTAGTATGCTTATGCCTGCCGACATTGTGCATGTCGCTACTTAATTATGCATGTTGAATCTGTCACGATGCCTGTAAATAAACGATTGCTCTCCTTTACAGTATGTTTAAAGTTCATAGGAGATTTAATTTTCTGAGGACACTATTTAAATGTATTAGTATTATCATAATGCATGCTGATAAGTGCATTTTTTACCTAATTAATTGACGACCTTTCTTTTGAGCAAATACAAATTGCCAAGAAAGGGGTGTAGTTTTCGTAGGGCACTATGGGATTATTTGCTAGATTTTTTCATTAGCACTATATTACTTACTTATTCTCTATGATTTGTCAATATCCAGCCATGTCGCTAATATGGCATTTGTGTTCTTTACTGAAGCAGCTAAGATAGGTCATGCGTGCCCAATAGTAATCTGAAAAGCATCAAACCGTGCTGCTACCCGACATTTGCACTCCAGGCCAAAATATCCTTATACCCCCTCAAGTCTTACTGTTTAGGCTTGCCAGGGAACAAACCGTAGCTCAGGAGCCTCTGGAAACAGAAGCTAGCCATGATTTATTTATCTAGGCGCATCCTCTTGGGTGGCTATAATTGCCCTACTTACAGGCCTATTCCAAAAGAAAATTGTTTACATCAGGTTATCTACCTGGTATTTTTGCCATTGTTAGAGGTATCGCCATCTTTCTAGGCTTCCCAACATTTATAGTATCAACTTGCAACACCTTTCTGCTGCTGTGTGGCACAAGGATAACACTTACGACCACCCAGTGTGTATGCATCTGGACCTGCAATATTTAGCAACAAAATAGCTATGAGAAACAACGTATTGGTGTGGCTTAGTGGGTAATGTGTTTGCTTCAACTAAGGTCAAGGTGAATGTATCTGCTGACTTGAGTCGTGGGCTCGAGCTGTGAGGCATATGTGAAGCACCTGAATAGAGATATAACTTTTCCTGGTGCTATGCAAATGAATTATATATATATATATATATATATATATATATATATATATATATATATATATATATATATATTGCACTTTATATATTTTGTAATTCATTTGCATAGCAATCCTCGATGCTGACACTGCTGCATGAAAAAGGCCTTAGAAAATATGGCATTGGATGCCTGTGCCTTAGTATCAGCAAATATACTGCTACTGGTTCTATAGCCAGGTTGCTGGTTCTGATAGCACCTCAGAATAGACCGGCCTCAGACCAAGATGCTATGGGGATAGATGTTGGTAGAGAAGTAGTAAGTGTCAATCTTGTCAAAGCTGGGTTTACACAGCAGATTTTCCGCCTGACCTCAGCCGACTTTCCTACTAGTTAGGACATTTACACGACAGATTCGACGGCAGACTTTGTCCTGCCTAACGCCAGTGCTGTAATCCGGGAGGCTGGTATGAAAGAATGTTTCCTCGAAAATACGTCAGCCAGCACCTGAAGAAGCTGAGTTCACACTGTAGTCATGAATGTAGAATAATATGAAAAGAATATAAATAAAAGGAAGTAAGCATATAACAAAGTGTTTTAGGGAGAGTGAGCAGAACGAAGTAGTGTGCCCTATTATGGGTGTGCAGGTGAGTAGTGTTAAGTATTGTGCTCCTTTCCTGGTTTTTTGGTGGGCTTGATAAGCAGATGCACGGGAGTCTTCAATGTAGGAAAGGCTGAAGCCTTGGTTACAACGCATAAAGAATTGCATATTCAAGAACTTGCTCTGAACGCCTCATGACTCGAGTCTATGACGTCTGTCATTTTTATTTTAGCCGTGGGTTGTATGCGACGAGCCCCGAGGATTTGATTACTCGGCTGAACCAACAAGGAGCCAAAAAGTAGTGACAGGTTCTCCTTCATGAGGGTCTGCAGACTTGGCTCCTCCCCTAAAATGCTGTGACGTATGTGACTAAATCTGTGGGGAATCAGTCCAAATTCTGTGGGAAAGTCTGCTGTGTAAACACAGCTTAAGATTGGCATATTCTTTCGGCTTGCACAACACGTGACTCTGCTTACCAGCCTCCATAAACCAGACAGCTTTTGTTGGGTCCACGACTATGCCCAGTGGAAGGAAAAACCTGCATTTCTGTTTTCTGGTTAGGTGAATGTAAGTTCATGATATCTGTTAGCCGGAAAGTGCTGAATAAGGGTTAGCCAAAGGGCAGATGAGGCATACTGGCATGACTGCCTTCAACTTGCTGTTAGTCTCCTCGGTAGCAAATCAGCGATGGATTTGGGGCTTGTTTACTGAAAAAGGTGTTGAACTGTTATCAGATACAAGGTACTAATGACCTATTTGCTTGCTGACCCTGTGCATGTCACCTCTAACCATGTAACACATGTTGTTCTTTGAGCATGCTACAGTGGCCCGAAAGAGAGCCTGATTTTTGGCTCAAATCGGTGTGAGAAATACTAGAGATTCGCTTTTTACTCCTTGCTTTGCCTGGGCTTATTGTGGAAGATACCCAATGCACGAACCCAGAAGAGGTAACATCATCAAGAAGTGTATCATTACGAAAATAGCAAAATGATAGTAGGCACAAATGATCCTCTCGAATCGAATGATCTCTAAGACCCAGCAAAGCTATAGTAGCAGCTGGTTGTGTGGAGAAAGTTGTGTGATCGATCGGAGAGGAAGCCGATGGGCACAGGCTGCAAACATTTAGATGTCTGTAAGCATGTAACGTATAACACGATATTTAAAAAAAACAGATATGCATGAAGCAAGTCTTAGTTGTATCGGCTTCTGTAATCGACCCTTGTAAGAACTTTGATTTTCCGAAAATTCTGCAGCTGTCACGAAAATTCTGGCAGTGCCGAAAGGTCCGAACAATCGTTCAAGCATTAGTAATTTAGAACAATGATTTTCAAATATGCTGAAGTTGTTTTACTAGCTCGCATTGCTTCTCGGCTGCATCTACGAGCAAAAATGCTTTCAGGTTGACGTGCTGTGTATAGTTATCAACTACGCTGCCGTAGCTTTGTTTCTCGGACTCGAGATGTTGTTGAGCATGCTACTCGTCTTGTTGCAGATGGTTCTTGGCTTGAGAAGCTATCTGCAGACTCGTTCGGAAGCTATCTTGGTAAGGCTCATAAGCACTCGTTGTTATGTGATTCATGTACATCTTATTAGTATGTATGTCATGATTGGTGCAAGGGCTGCTGGAGTGCTTCTGATGTCACACACGGGCACACGAACACAGACACACAATCATTCACTCACCATCATGCAAAAATACTCTTGCTCACTCTTTATCTATGTATATAATTTATAATTTATACTTTATCTCTCTATATAATTTATTTGTATAGCTCCCCAAGAGAACTTAATCTCTATTCAGGTGCTTCACATATGCCTCTGGGCTCGAGCCCACGACTTCAGCTAGACCTTGGTCTGGGGGAGGGGGAGCACGTTAACTGCTGGACCTATCCAGCTCGGCACTCTCTTTTTCTCTTTCACCTACTCCCTCTCACACACAGTCTTGAGCCTGCTTTAGACGAGAGTCTTGCTTCCTACCAACTCGGAGTCTTCGGTGTATACGTCACCAACACCGTGTAAGGGAAGACCTGGCAAAGACTGAGCAGCCAAACCCGGTTCTACTTTTTCAGCCAAGACTTAACAAGTGACCAATCATATATGCCAATCAGGCCCCGCCTACCGCATCACTTAGCAAGGAATAGCAGACGACTTGACCAGCGAAATCATCGATGCGTTCCTGGCGGGTTCCTGTTAATGGGACGCAGTGAGTTCGGAGTTTAGGAATCAGATTTTGAGGCGGCAAGCGGTAAAGGCTATAGCAGACAGGCTTAATTCTCTGGTAATTGTGTTGGCAAAGCAGAGAGAAACACCATTGCTATCACTTGAACGCTCAGTGGGCAGAGCAAATAGGAAGCCAGACTTGGAGCAAGACTGCTGTCTTAACCTCCTACAAACTGGAAGACCCTAGTAAGACTCCGAATTGGCTGGAAGCAAGACTCTTGGCTAAATCAGGCTTTACTCTCTCTGGCCTCCTCTGTTTCCCTTATTTCTTCTCTCTCTCTCTCTCTCTCTCTCTCTCTCTCTCTCTCTCTCTCTCTCTCTCTCTCTCTCTTCCTCTTCCTCTTCCTCTTTCTCCTCCAATCTTGCTTTTTTGTTTATTGAACATGCTAGTACTAACATTCAATCATGCTTCCTTCGCAGCAAATGTAAAGTGCCTAGAAAGAGATTGAGTTATGTGTGGGTGCTTTATCAAGTGTGTTATTATTACTATCATTTCTCTCTCTCTCTCTCTCTCTCTCTCTCTCTCTCTCTCTCTCTCTCTCTCTCTCTCTCTCTCTCTCTCTCTCTCTCTCTCTCTCTCTGTCACTTACTCATTTCCTGTCCATCTTTGTCTCACTATCTTTTTCCATGTCTATCTCCTATTCCTTCCTCCTCCTGCTCTCTCTCTCCCCAGATTACTGTTTTTGTTTTTTGTTTTGATTACATTAGCTACCTCACCTCGTGTTGGTGCTTCTTCCAAATTTGAGACGTGTAAATTTATTTAGCGCTTCTTCAATGCTGATTTGATTTTTGGATCTGGGATATGAATTGCCTTAAAAGGGCTGAGTTAACAGCTAGTATGTTACAAAGTCTCAAATGGACGTAAATATGATAATTAATAAGTACACAGTTTCAGGTGACATCGAATTTGTCACGGCCATAAGTTGCCCGGCTGTAAGAGTTAAGCTTAGCAACTCCATCTAATAAAGCAGAGTATGCACGATCTGGATGGGTTATCTACAGGAGTTGCTTTCTCTTAGCCAATACCTTTTCCTGTCGATAGATTGTGATACTGGTTAAGCCCTATTTTAAATTACAGGTGATGATTATAGTGCATAAATATAGTATATATGCCAAGTAAGTTGGCCAATACAGAACTGACGACTCTGAACTGCTAACTGATGGTAATAATAATAATACGAATAATAATAATAATAATAATAATAATAATAGTGAAACATTTGTATCGCACCTAGGATAACTAAAGCTGTAAACGCTTTGCACATGTAACAAAGGAGCTTGTCAACTGATTGGTGATAACATGCACAGTTTGATGTAAGCACATGCAAGACAATTCACATTGACGTATAGATTCTGTTTGGAGCAGCTAGGTGTTTAGCTTTTCCATTTAAATGTCACGTCAGGCCATGTCGTGCTGTCTGTTTGTTGTGGTTTGTATGCTTTGGTAGCATAGGAATTAGAGGCATGGTCCTCACAGGATTAGAGGTTAGTTGCCTAAGATGTAAGTACTGCTGGTAAGTTAGCCCGTCTATGCAACTAAATGAGGGACTTAAAAGTGGATGAAAGGAGCTTGAAGTCGAGACGTTGCTCGGTGTGGCTAGTCCAAGTCGGTTAGAAGTGGTGTATTGTGGCAGTTACCACCATCGTAACCGATTATCTTAGCATGGGAGTTGTTTACCATCGATTACGATCATATTGCACAGACAGTGAGACCTGAAGGATTTAGCTACAGAAGTCTATATTGAATGTCACAAAAATTCAATGGCCAACTTCGTTGTGACATGTTATCCTAGCCGGGTCCTAATTTTTGCAATGTTATGTAGCTAAATGCTTACCGACTTGACATTGGAGCTGGTGTAGTCATCTGTTGCTAAAATGGTTGCTTCAATTATATGACCGATAATTCAAATAAATACAGGCGTTTCACATATTGCCAGATTCTCTGTCTTTATTCATTGACTTGTTGGTAAAGGCTGATGAGTCAGGAATAAGGGTGCCGAAGATGGTTTAATTCTGCTTTAATGCAGTATTTAGATCAAAACTGCGGTATGAGAACAGCTGCTGCTTCGAGCATTACATTTGAGGTTCTTTAGTTGTAGCTGTAGCTGCTTAGGACTGCACGACAGTTGCATCACAATTGATTGTTCTTAAATTCAATGCCATGACCGGTTTACGTGTGCATTTGTTTCAACGTGATGCTATTCTACCGTTTCCACATGACCGACTCTGTAATTGACTTGCTCCTTCATTGCCGATGTATCACCTACGTGGATAGCTTCTTTACTATTTGTATCACTAATGGGATGCCTGTGGTGTTTTCACGGCTTCGAAATGGTTGGCATGCCGATCCCTCATGAACCCGACGGTAGTAGCCTACAGCTATGTACTTGAGAAGGGGGTTAGCGCTGGTTGGAGCTGATGTGACCCAATGGCTAAGCAATCGGCAGAAACACTATAAAGCATGTCCTTGTCCTTGCAACATCATGCCATTTTTGCAACCTGCACTGGCTCCCAATCAAGTATATTGTGTCGACTTCAAGGATCTGTCACTTACTTTTAGATCCCTTCATTCTCTGACCTACCTATCAGAACTACTCCGCCACCAGGCTAAGCATCTTACCACCTGCTTTTCTGACTCAAGTCTTTAAGCTATGCCATGTATGACCCTCAACTCCTTTAGAGACCGTACCTTTAGCTGGTATGCTCCCAGAGCCTGGAACTCACTCCCGACTGACATCACGATATCCACTGACATTATGACATTTAAAAAAAAGCTTTAATCGCACCTGTTTATTACAGCATTTAGTGGGTCCTTGTGATGTGTCCTTTGTATGCCTATGTGTGTTGACACTGTGCCTGCTTCTACTAACCCTATCTACATGTTGACATGTAGATAGGGTTAGTATGGATGTCACATCCCAGGTTATGCTTGATGACATTTTGCATATTACTACTAATCATTTGGTCATGCTCTCTTTACAGCATCTGCAACGTGCCTAGAAATAACAATAATTAGAATACATTGTGTAGCAACCTCAGAGAACCGAATCTCTGTCTAGGCACTTTACACAGTACTGCCACTTTGCAAAGCTAAAAAGAGAATCAGTTCTCTCGGGGTTCTATAGAAATGTATTACCATTAGTATGATTATTATTGATTTTTTATCTTTTTGTACTTGTTGGTTGATATTGCTCCCAAGCATTTAGTTTCTAACGTTCAGAAACTGTACAGTCCTCAAATAGCTTCCTTACCACCTTTGGTATAAGTCATACCCACATTTTTCTATCACCCCATTCAACAAAATACCTATTCGGCTATCACGACGTTCCGTAATTGAGGCCCACTATGACTGATGAAGGAATCCTGGGGGCGTATCTATGAGATTGGGAGAGAATGGGGATACAGGGATGCTAAAATCTACGAATCCCTACTATTTTATGGTTTTTATTACTGGGATTAGCAAGTAAATCTGCTATGTATTTCTCATAAGCTTCTTGGGCCAAAAGTAATGCATTTTTGCACAGGAAAATATCTGAGTTTATTTATAGTATCAGTGTTCAAAATGTGTTGCTGCGTAAATGTCACTGATTCTATGAAATGTTTAATCTTAGCCTAAAAAGGAGTTCGGCAGCTTCTATTTCTTTTGAATAGCTGTCCTAGTTGACGGTGACACCATGCATGCACCACTGGTGCACCTTCCTTCTCTTGCTAGCTTCTTGATCTGCATCTAGACTCGACCGACTGCTTTGATAACTTCTCTGAAGCAGTGAACATTACATTTAGGAGTACTCTGGACGAGCATGCACCCATACATTCTGTTCTAACTTCAAAAGATGCACCCTGCTCAGTGCATGCTTGAACGTCGTTTTAAGACGTCCAGGTCCTATGGAAATCTAGTCAATTTTAAAAAAAAATTTTGAGTCTGCACCCGGAAGCTTAGAAAGCCTGGGTTTATTTTTTCATTCGAAAGCTCAAGTCCTGCCACTCAGATTTAAAACAGGTCTATAAGACGGTAAGCAATTTACTGGCCAATGCTGAGAGGTCTCGCTACCTATATATTAACGGCTCGGCCGAAAAGTTGTCAGCATTCTTCACTGAAACAATCGTGTGCATTCATGCCTCCATAAAACCTCCTTCATCTATACCAATTGCTGAATTGCATCCTTTGACCTTCCTTAAAAGATTTTCCCGGGTTTCTGCATGCAATTTGTCTACCTTATTAAAGTCTAGTAAAAAAAAAGAGCTCTCTACTGAAGACCTTATACCATCATTGCTGTGGTTGTTCACTGGCAGACCAACTTAACCCTGCCATAAACGTGATTTTGAATGCTTCTCTGGAAATGGGTTGTGCCCAAGTCTTTTACGTCGGCCATTGTTAGATATTTTAAAAGCCTGGATTAGATATTGAGGTCCTTGCAAACTATCGTCCAGTTTTCCTTTTTCCTTTTTTGCTAAAGATTCTAAAAAATATCAGCTAAGCAGCTGGTAGCACACATTGAAAAGAATGAAATGTCACAAAAACCTCAATCGGGGTTCAAGTAGTAGCAATCCACTGAAACTGCTCTCCTACGGTGAATCAGTTACATCCAATGCAACAACACTGACAGAAATGTCACTACTCTAGCGCAGCTAGATCTATCAGTTGCTTAAGAGATAATTGATCACAATATCCTACTTGAACGATTAAGAACAACGATCGGTCTGGCAGACGAGGCAGTGGCATGGTTTAAATCGTACTTGTCTGTTCGTGATCAATCCGTGTCGTGTGTCGGTCAGGCTTCATCCACCAGACCTGTCACCTGTGGAGTCCCTCAAAAGTCCGTCCTTGGTCCCTTGCTGTTCTCCATTTATATTCAACCTCTGGGAGAAGTGATCAAGGCCCATGGAATAGGATATCACTTTTATGCTGACAATACTCGGCTGTATTTGCCTTGTAACCCATCGGAATCTGCTGTAGCCACTGATAAGCTGGATGCTTGCCTTGCAGACATTTAATTCTGGCTGTCGGCAAATTTCCTCAAACTAAACGACGATAAAACGGACCTGCTGCTCATAGGACACCCCAAGCGTGTTGCTTGATTAGAAGGCTTTTCTCTTTTTCATGATGCTATTGTGCGACCTTCACTATATGCTCGGCATTTAGGTTTCGTCTTCGATGGCTGCCTAAATTCTGAAAGCTTTGTTAAGAAGACTGCTTCCTCAGCTAACCACCACGTCCGATCCCAATCTAAGATATCTAGCTGTTTCGTCCATCGAATGTGTACTTTGTAGAACACCCCAGGGGATTTTAACAACATCAGATACCAGAGACGAGAGAGTAGTGCCGAATAGACCAGCCTCACGATTGGGGTTACCTTTGAGTAGGAGTACGGTTTTATCGTCGTTACGTGTTAGAAAATTAGCCGACTTTCCTGATCTAATTTCTGAAAGGCAAGCATTCAATTGATCAGTCGCTGCAGCAGATTCTGACAGTTTAAACTAGAAATGCAGCCGGTTGTCGTCAGTATAGAATTGCCTCATCAATCCGTGGCCAATCTATGTGTGTGTGTGTGGTCACCCATTGCATGCAAAGGCTTCTGCACACGATGGCTAATCGGTTGCTGAGTAGACGATAAGCTTCTGCAATGTCTCCTACAGCTGCTTGTCAATCGTAGCCTTGTCATCGACTCAGTCTACCCACCCAGTGACATATCAAGCCCCAGGATGCTGGACCCTTGATCCTGACGGCTGTGGTGCTTGTTTTCCATCTGGCTCTGCTGGCTCACTCCTTCGTAACCAAAGGCATGCCAAGATCAAGATTTAGCCCCTCTCGGAAATTCCTTTGTGTAACTGTACCTAACGCGATGGCATATGTCTCTGTAGGTATCCTGTTGCCTCACAAATCGTGGCAGTCGGCTACATGTATTAAATGTGCAAACGTCAGAAACATGCCTCTCCTCGACCACATTTAACTTTTAGCATTGATAGCACCGGCGAAAATAGTGATGTGACTTACAGTTTATATTGCACAGCTGTCCAGGCAAAAGTGCACTAGCTCAGGCTCAAGGTTGCAGCCAAAGCTGTGTCAAAACTTTCTTTTTAACTAATGCCTGCCTGTCCACAAGAGCTGTGTGGCATAACGATTTTCTGAGCTGTGGAACTGTGTGTCGTGCTGGTTTGGCCGAGCGGTTAAGGTACGTGCCTCGAACCAAGGTCAAAGTTAATGAGTTGATGACCGAGGTCGTGTGCTGGAGCCCCACGGCATATGTGAAGCATCCGAAAAGAGATTAAGTTTTATTAGGGTCCTATGCGAGTAAATTATATATTTTTGTTGTGTTTTACCTGAATAGCCGTTAAGATTGGTAACGATATCAGGAGTAAGCTGATGTCCTCACTTGGGCAAGCAACCTCTGCCCTCTGACCCACCTCCCCACTTGCCTCAGCTTCTCTTTCTTCAGCTTTCTTTCTCTGCAAGACAAACTTGCTTGTGCCAGTAGCACCCGAAGCAGTGTTCTATGCATTGTTTTGCTGTGGTATATTTAGATCAGCTGGGCATTTAGTGCTCTTTAAAGTCACCTCCCGGACTTCTCGAAACCTTCTGGACGACTCACTTTACGAAAGTAAAAAACATTTTTCTGTACCTGGCACGGAACCTGCACGTGTTGACGGCATTCGCAATTTGGCGTCACCTACCCTATCGTAGCCGTTTGCCCTTGCTTTGCATAACTTAGTAAGTCCTCGTATGTTCGTTCGAATTAGCCATTACAATAGATGTCTCCTTCAGCCCTTTGTTTTTTATGGACATGGTCGTTTGCTCTGTACTGTTTTTGTTGTCGATAAGCCCTATTCTTTCTGCCCATGTACCGGGAGTATTCCTTTCCTGTTTTGTAAACCATATCTTCATTAAGTGTTACACCTTTTTCTGCATCAGATTGTGTTCCAATAGTGGCTTCTTGCTTTGTCCTAAAGCGTTTCTGGTGTGGCCTTGCACTACAGCTAGAGCTCGTTGAATCTGCATGCTGACCTCCATCTTGGGAGCAGCATTTGGCATTCGTTTTTCATTAAAAAAAAAGGTGCTTTAGCGCCATTTAAATGACCTTAGCATGTTTGTGAATGACGAGGTTCGTGTGCATGTGTGTGCCTGTGCATGCTAGTGTGTGTGTGTGTGTGTGTGTGTGTGTGTGTGTGTGTGTGTGTGTGTGTGTGTGTGTGTGTGTGTGTGTGTGTGTGTGCCTGCTCATGCACGAGTGTGTGTGTGCCTGAGTGAATGCATAGGTCATATAATAGTAGCATGGGCAGCTGAGTTGGTAGAGCATTGACCCAGTAACTGCCAGGTTGAAGTGGATCAAGTCCCACTCGAAGGGAGATTTTTGGCGCTCAGTCAAATAGCAGATGGCCTTTGGTTGCTCTGTACTTTGAAATTCAATTGGCCCAGCAGTTGAAAGTACGGAGGAGGTGCTGATTGTCCGGAGGTTGGAGTCGACCTTGCTAATCTGCTGCGAAGCAGGGCACCAGCAGCAGTGACTCTGGCATGCCACTGGGGGGGGGCATGGCATGCTACAATAGAGCTGGTGAACCTCTAGAAATTATAGGTGAGAGCTGACAAAAACTTAGGATGGTAAACTTAGAATCACAGACTGAATGCTTGCCTTGCAGACATTCGATCCTGGATTTTGAAAAATTTGCTTATACTAAACTACGATAAAACGAACTGCTACTCATAGAATACCCCAAGTGTGTGGCTGGAATAGATTGCTTTATTCTTCTAATAGGTAATGTTGTTGTGCGACCATCGCCTTGTGCACGGATTTTGGGTGTCGCCTTCGACAGCTGCCTAAATTGTGAAAGCTTCGTTTAGCAGACAGATTCCACAGCTAGCCATCATTTCCTTTTCCCTATCTAGGATTATGGACTATCTATCTAGGTGGCAAAGAATTTAACTTGCTCCTTAGTTCTGTCCCGGATAGATAATTATAATTCCATTTTAGCTGGGCTAGCGAAAAAAAACACTAAGCCACTTCAGGTGGTGATGATTATGGGTGAAAGGCTAGTTAACATGTCCCAGAGGTTTGACCACGTGTCTACTTTGCTGAAGGACCTTATATGGCTTCCGGTTGATCCATGGAAACAGAGTCAAGTTCTTACACTGACCCACAAGGCCCGCCATTGCTTGGCTCCTTCATATCAAGCCGAATAGCTGCACCGGTTTCTGTCTCCTAATGCCCCCAGGTCTTGTATGGGTAATAAATCAGCTGTTCCAGTCCTCTGCTTAAAGACCGTTGGTGACAGAAGCTTTTACTCTGCAGGTCCAAGACTGTGGAAATCACTTCCACATACCTTATGTAACGACATCTACCGACATCCACTCTCCTGCTGTCGACTGTGGCACATCCTTTCCAGCGGCCCTGAGGTGCCACTTCCGTGATGTATGTAATGTATCTGTCTGTAACTCCACAAAGCCATAAAGACTATGTGGGTCTTACGCAGGAGAGTTTTGTAGGGCGCACTCACAGCAGCCTAGGTGGCTTTCGGTACACATTCGGTAGCCAACAGACTTCGTCTCACGCAACAAAGAGAAAGTGGGTAGCATAGCTGAGTCAGGAGAGCAGTTGAGGTAGTGAGTAGCATGAAAGTAGCATGCTCACCGCCTAAACTGCCTTTTTTTATTTAGCTGTGATTCTCACTTTCTCGTTGCTGCGTGAGATCAAGTATGTGTTGGCTACCGAATGCATACCAAAAGCCGCTTAGGCTTTGAGTGAGCCTCTCTAGAAAACTCTCTTTTTCAAAGCTATGTAGTCTAAATGGTCATTGTGATAGTGCGTTTTTTATAATGTTCTCAAAGCCTAAGCAATGTTTGGTTCGAGCGCATTTGCCAACACCCTTCATACCATGCAACAAAGAACAAAGTTAGAAGTATATCTAAGTCCATGGACGGTCGGGGAACTAAGTAGCGTAAAAGTAGGTAGTATCATTGGTCAGCTGGCAAGGAAATGCCAGTGTCAGCAGCAGGTGAGAAATAATTATCATTGTTCAAAGACTGGAGACATTAGTTCCCTGATGTGGGAAGCTAATGCAAAAACTTCTGTCACCAAATGTGTTTTCCTGATAGCACTCTAGGGCAAGGGCACTTATTCGGCTGTGTCGAAGTTTATGTTTGAAGGAGCTGAACCTTGGCTCGCAGTGTTGGTCACAGTAAGATTTCTGGTATATATCCACCGATCACGTGGGGGGCCGCTGTAGCTCTTGTAGGCTAGCTGACGTGTGACTGGATTCGTGGCAGTAAAGTCTAGTGTTCATAACTAGGACCAGCTGTCGATCAATAATTAGCTTTTTTGCAGTCCTGCTAATGCTGAGTTATGATAGTCTTGCTTAGGACAGTTGGCCCACATCCAGAACCTGATAGCCATCATAATAAGGCAATATCTCAAATTACTAATCACTGCAACTATCTCTGAGAGTTTGAACGATAAACACACCTTAGTGTCGTTGACATAGAAGTGCTGTTGTCGTCGATGAGAAGTTAACCTTTTTGAAAAGCCCTGTTGAGCTGGCAAATAGCAAGGAATTGAGAACATATACTTGTGGATTGCTACAGGGGACCAAGCTGGTTTGGTCCAGCGGTTAAGGTACTTGCCCCGACCAAGGTCTGGCTGAGGTCGAGGGCTCGACCCCCGAGGTATATGTGAAGCGCCTGAATAGAGACTAAGTTCTCTTGGGGTGCTATAAAAATGAATTATATTTATTTTTATTTATTTATCTGTTTAATGAAACTGGCTACCACTGGACATGGCCTGGCTATGATGATCAGACTAGTATGATTCAAACCATGAAAGAGCCACACCGACCTGACTTTTGCTGTTAATCTCTCTCTCTCTCTCTCTCCAAGGATCTTGTGATTGATTGCGCCAAAAACTGCCTAGCTATCGTGCCCGACTTAGGCAATGACGTTAGTACCATCGGTGTTAGCCGGGATATCATTAGTCACTCTCTGTGTCGCCTTGCTTTTTGCCCCTTGTTTCCTAGTAGAGTCAAGAGGCTGTTAGATCAGCTAGTATTTCTTTTTAAGATTTTCCTGATCTTTTCGGACTTCCCTGTCTTATCTTTCCTAGCTCACTTTATAGCGATTCGATGTTTGCAACCACCCTCTCCTTTGTGGATGCATTTATGCCAGTGAAGCCGGGAGGCTCCACCCATGAGATTGATTAGACTATGTATTTCCACTAAAGTGTGTACCATCTTAGGCCATGCTCATGGTCCTCAGCTCGTTAACTGCTACAGTTGTCTCCCTCATGGGGATGTCTCCTCCTGTTCTGCCGTTTGGTGCATCATGTAGATTCATGCTTTATGCAGGTGTAATTAGCTCAGCATCAGCTGACCTCTGCTACTCAAAGTAGTTGCCCATTTGTTTATCATTAGAATCAGAAGCCTGCAAGAGCTGGCCTTTTTGTTTTGTAAACTGAATCTGTTTTTCCTCGTACCTTGGCAACTTCAGTAGGTTGCTGCCTTTAGGTGCAGCTGGCCGGTAAGCATTTACCTCCTCTGCTAGTAGTCGCATGAGTGCTGCATTTGATCTCCTCTTGTTCTTCTCACATTAACGTAGGAGCCTCTGGGTTGTTGGCAGTGGCTTGAGAATTGCTGAGCCACACCTTCAGAAGGTCTAGGCCTAGCATCAGCATGGTAATCATAGCCGCCTACCTGACTGCACTGTGACCTGCTTGTGCTTAGCCCGAGCGATGTTCATCCTCAGTAGGTTTTCTACGTTCTCTCCTTGCACAGCGTTGGACGTTGCAGCTCTCTCCTGCCCCTCCCTGTTTTTCGTATACGGTAGGTAGAGCTGCAGGCGATGATCTATACAACGAAAGCCAGGGACCTAGATGCTGGCAGATTGGAAGACCAGCCTGCAGTAGCAGAGATTAGAAAATAAATAAAATGTATTTATATAGCACCCTGAGGGAACCAAATCTCTATTCAGGTGCTTCACATGTGCCACAGGGCCCGAGCCCACGACCTCGGCCAGACATTGGTCGGGGCAGACACCTTAACCACTGGGCCAAACCGGCTCAAAAGGCCCGACGGGGTTGCTGCCCGTTTTCACTAACCTTTTTTTAACTTAAACTTTTGCGTACGGCAGCCCGAATTGCTTATGACAGTTCGAGATCCCTGCTGCTGTTCTCTGCAAGCTAGGCCCGCCTAGCAACAATGACTGGTCTAGAGAAGGGATCTTTGTGAATCATGGAGTCAGCTGCTTCGAAAGCTGCTTTGACTCATCTGTTGGTCCTTGCATCTTCCTGGTTAAGCCGGATTATTGGTAGATTATGCAGATCTCCCAGCAGACGTTTAGCCCAGTCACTTCCTGCTGCTGCTGGCTGCCGTCGGGTGGGGTAGGAAACGTGGCTGTTTACACAAACAGGCTTCAGGTGGCTTTTATTCAAGGGTACTGTGGAGGCGACATGCAGTGTGTATGCCCCGATTTGATAGCCCGTGTGCTTGCATCGTCTTGGACTCTTGGAGGCATTAATATTCTTGCTGCAGTCCGAGTTGAATGGCACTGCAAGTCCACACATTTTGCACATGTACCTGCACTAATTGTTCACTCAGTTTCCCAGAAGGATGCCGTGCTGTGTCGGCTTGTGGCACCGAATGCTCAGTTGTTTTGCTCGCGATCGACCACTTGGTCAGTCGGATGACATATGTGCCATTTGATTTCTAGTCAGAATATCGGCAGCTTTGCAGCATGTGTCAGAGCAGCTCTTCTCTCCGAAATCAATTCCTGTCACTAAGTTACATTTCCTTAGCTCGTTGCCTATTCCGTTTGTTCCTACCGGCATCTGCTTTCTGTTGGGCTTTGCTGCCGGTCCGGGAGCACTTTTTCACACATTCCACCAGCCCCAGTCCCTGCTTACATGTCTACCGCTGTCCTTCTGCTCAGTAAGTTCCAGTCTGGTTTTAGGAGCTAATCTCCCCACAGAGTCAGCGTGGCTTCGGGTGTATAACGACCTACTTAGGAATGCAGACATGGGTAGAGTATCTCTGCTTGTTTTGTTCAATCTTTCGGCAGCTTTTGATACTATCGATCACCAAGTTCTTCTTGGACACTTCTCATCTCACATGTGCATCACTGGCAATGCTCTGCAGTGGTTCAGGTCCTATCTCAGTGGGAGACTCCAGAGTATTGATGTGAATGGACAAAGACCATCCGAGGAACCTCTGAAGTATGGAGTACCACAGGGCTCTGTGCTTGGTCCCATTCTTTTCACGGTTTATACTCTCCCTTTTTCCGATGTGATTGCCAAGCACAACCTCGGCTTTCATGTCTATGCAGATGACACTCAGTTGTACCTTTGCTTTGATGTCTCCCAGTCCTCCAGCATGTCGAATTCTCTCAACTCCCTTGTTGCATGTATTGATGACATCTGCAAATGGGTGGCAGTAAACTTTCCTTAATTGAATGATGATAAACCAACTTACTAGTTATGGGCAAAAAAGTGTTATTCGGAAATTGGAAAACTTAACACTCGGCAATGCATCGACTTCAAGATTCTGTCGCTCACTTTTCGGGCCCCGTACTTTGGCTCCAGCCTACCTATCAGATGTATTCCTCTTACCACCAGCGTTTCGGAATCTAATTGTTTACCTATACC
This sequence comes from Cristatella mucedo, assembly GCA_009760855.2. Classification (NCBI taxonomy): domain Eukaryota; kingdom Metazoa; phylum Bryozoa; class Phylactolaemata; family Cristatellidae; genus Cristatella; species Cristatella mucedo. The sequence goes on from WPIO01000057.1 coordinate 2,077,076, forward strand.
TCATACGAACTTCCGACTGGCATTGCGACATCCCCTGACTTTACCACATTTAAAAAGAAGCTTAAAACCCATCTATTTATCACAGCATTTAGTAGGGTCCGTGTAATTTGCCCTTTGCGTTCTTATGCTTGCTGACACTGTGCATGTCAACTCTATGCTATGCTTGTTGTCATTGAGCATGCTACTACTAACCATTCGATCGTCCTTACCTTGTAGCAATCGTAAAGTGCCCAGAAAGAGATTGAGTTCTTTGATGGCATTATAACAAATGCATTGTTATTGTTATTAATAATATTAACTAGACAGAGGGTATTTTTATAAGAGGGTGAGAGCGTGAAGTATTTGGCTCTCTGGGTGCATCCGACTACAGGCTCTCAGAAGAAGCCTGTTACTTACTGTGGTTTGGCTGGCTCGAGCAAGGCCAAGGTTGTGGCCCATAAAATGTCTGATCCATGCCCATTTGCTGATTTTGAATAACTGCTTGGTTTCCAAAATGTCAACAGCCTCTTCCCAGCTTCTTGGTAGTGGCATTAGCCAGTGTCCTCTTGCTTTTGACAGCCTGACCCTGTATGTTAACTGCCATGTATCATGTATCATCTGATGCTACCTTGCATTGTAGGGGGGGGCATCCGTTTGCAGAGAATTGACTCGCCATTTTTTGCCAATCGTCTGCTCTCGTTTTCTGCACCCTCTCTTAAAGCTCGTTTGCACTAGGCCAAACAGGTCTGCACAAACTGGCTTCGGAGGGAGGGGTCGCACTGCCAGTTTCTGTGAGCCAAACTCTAGGAATGGAGTGTCAAACGGTGGCAGTGCATCCATCCATCATCTATCCTCCCATGCATGTTTTGCCCCTTGCTTTGTGGCTGCTGCACGGTCGTTCATTCCGTCTAAGCAAGGGTGCTGGCTTGTCGTTTGAGGGTCGGCATTTTTCCTTGCTCAAAATGACACTTGGCTGTCATAGGTGGCAGCAGATTCGGTAGTAGTAATGTTCTAGAATGATATTGCCTGCCCTTACTGGGTCTGTAGCAGGCTTGTATTTCCTTGCGGTTGCTTCCTCTCCTTGACAAAAGCAGTCCCAGGGACAGCTGCCAATGTTTGCTGTTTGTTGCCGGGTCCTCTCGGGCCTTGGGTTCATTTTCCCTGTGGGGTCAATACGTTCGCGTTGTAAACGAGATTAAGGCATTCATCAGAAAGACTTACGACAGTAGCGGCCGAATTCACTTCCAGACCCGAAGCTGTTCCTGTTTTTTCATCTCGAATTCGGTGCTGTAGAAAAGCATCTCCTCACTGCATCTGGCTGTAGTAAACATCGGTCAGTCAGTGCGAAAAGGGCTGCTTCGGCTGCATAGCTCATTGTTTTCTGGCTGTCTTCCAAGTTGACCTCCAGCAGTGAGTACAAAGTGTGACTGGAACTGGTGCCAATGCCCCCCCCCCCCTGTAGTTACCAGGCAGGCAACCAGCATCTGCATCCACATATAATAATAATAATAATGCATTTGATAAAGCGCCCTCAGAGAATTCAATCTCTCTCTCTATATATGACCACTGTTATGGTCCTGTGCATGACCGATGACCGATGCCTGTTGACCTTTGATCTTTGTCAAGTGTTCACGTCCAGTCCCCTGCAGCAGCTAGTTGGTACTCACTGGCTTGCTCGAGCAACTGCAGAGGCCATGCATTTGCTCTCCATTTCTCCCTCTCTTCCTCCCTCGTGCTCTTCTTGTCCTCTCTTTTCTCTCTGTCTCTGTCTCTGTCTCTGTCTCTGTCTCTGTCTCTGTCTCTGTCTCTGTCTCTCTCTCTCTCTCTCTCTCTCTCTCTCTCTCTCTCTCTCTCTCTCTCTCTCTCTCTCTCTCTCTCTCTCTCTCTCTCTCTCTCTCTCTCTCTCTCTCTCTGTCTCTCTCTGTCTCTGTCTGTCTGTCTCTCTCTGTCTCTCTCTCTCTCTCTCTCTGTCTGTCTCTTGCTGTCTGTCTGTCTGTCTGTCTGTCTGTCTCTCTCTCTCTCTCTCTCTCTCTCTCTCTCTCTCTCTCTCTCTCTCTCTCTTTCTCTCTCTCTCCACTGGTTAACTGTACAGTTCCCTTTGGCACTTTTGAGTGTTACACTTGTCCAGCACCGGTCAGATACTCCCCTTAGCCTAGGCAGCATTAACGGTAATTTTCGAGAAAATGAAAAAAAATGTGACTAACAATAGAATATTTTTTTAAGGTGCCTTTCTATATAGACAGCTGTGGAAGAAATTGGATCCGAATTTTTGGCTACTGCCTCATACAAGGAAAATGACTATGCACCGAGCTGGTTTGGCCCAGTGGTAAAGGTGCTCGCCCCGATTGAGGTCAAAGTGATTGGGCAGCCCAGTAGTGTATGTGAAGGGCCTGAATAGAGAGTAAGTTCTCTTACGGTGTTTTTTGCGATGAGTTATATTTATTTATCTATATTTAACCTTGACTAAACCGGAAGCAACACATCTACTAGTAACACAATTACCGATCTCAGCAGCATGTGTGACTTTTATCTTGGTTGTGCATAGCGTGGCACATTTTCTTTGAGGTACATTTTGCAGCTTGTTGAGGTACATCCTTTTAAAAAGCTTTATTAACCTGTAGCCTTGAGCATTGTAAAATCCATATCTGGTCCAATCGTCACTGATCAACTTGAAATTTGAAATGTAAATTCAGCTCTGCCTGCACATCCCTGCAGTTTTGTATATCTGCGTTTGGTTTGATGAGTATTGCTATACATGTCTATAATTCCAGAAAATATTATGCCTTGCGGTTTGATGACATGCGTAGCAATACTCATTCAATGTAAATATAAACAAACTACTGCTGTGATGTGCTGGCAGAGCTGAACTGGCATTTCAAAATGCACCGTGCAAATAATCTGTGAAGTATTGGCCAAAATATAGATTTTACAAGGCACAGTGCTATGAAGTTTTAAAAGTCACATGCATTCGCCTCTACAAGCTGCTAAAATGCACCTCGATTTATTAAGGTTCAACTAGTTGAGATGCCAGCCACACATGATGCTGCAATCGGTGAATTCCTATATTTTTAGATATGTTGCTTCTGGTTTACTTTTGGGTTAATCATGGTTTGCATAATTTTTTTCAATGGAATTTGTCACTGCTTCCGATCTCATTTCTAAGATGTTTGTCATTTGAAAGGTACCCTAAACAAATATGTGATTGTTAGATCAATTTTCTCAGTGACTTCTCGACATTTACCCTTAACCGGTGCTTTTGACCGGTGCACTTGTTGGATGAGGGCTTCTCCTCCTTATCTGAAGAGGTTTGGAAGTGCCAGTTCGCAGCAGCAGCACGCCTTCACTGCAAAGTTTTAAGAATAATAGTAATAATAGTGTGTCGTATGTACAGTGCCTTAAGAAAACTAATTCTCTATCCAGCTGCTTTAAGACTCAAACTCAGCAAATCAATAGCAAGGTTCAGTGGCTTGCAGTATATGGTGCTTAGACGAGCATGCAAAATCAAATAAGTGCCATGCTTAAGTCAGCCGGCCAGAGCACACAGGAAGGTGCTCAGAGCCACCGGCTGTTAGTATGACCTCTGGCCACTGGCATGCACAGGTAAACATGTAGAGTACCGGGGAACAAAGTCGGCTTGGACTAATGGAATGCTATGAGGCTGCAGACTGCCCTTTCGCTGAGACTTTAATGATGCAAAGTCATATCAGGTTTACGACCGAAGCCGAAAGCTGATTCCAGGCTTTTGGTGCATGAAGACGTTTGTTCAACCCGCAGGGGCTACCATTTGGTTGCCGATAGGGCTGAACAAACTTGCCAGCATACTAGCACACACACACATTCGATCAAGTAGTCTCACTAACGAATAAACTTAGGCTAGGCTTCAGGTATGGCACTGGACTCCAAAATTTTAGTTCGCAGAGTTTTCACAGCCATTGGAGAGCCTGTTCCGAATCTCCTTTGCAATGCTGCTCCGTGGCGGTTTTCAGAGCAGATGCTATTATTTCAAGATGGACTGCCTTATTTTTAGGGGGGGGGCTAAAAAGGCACCAGCCTAGCACAGCTGTGAGGCCAAAGGGGCGAGCACAAGCAGCTCAAGTGATCCCCCTTCGGGTTGGAGAGTTCGCTTCGCCCTTGCCTTCGAGCGATTGCTGCCGTCAATAATAATTGGACCGCTAATCGGACCCATGCTTCCTTTGAGTTGTGGGTGCGACCACTTACGGTCAAGGTTTAGCTCCTCCCTGAAACGTCATTCGATCCTGGATGTCGGAAAACTTCTTGAAATTAAATGACGATAAAACCGAACTGCTGCTCATAGGACACCCTAAGCATGTGGCTGGATTATAAGGCTTTGCTCTTCTAATAGGTGATGCTGTTGTGCGACCATAACCACTTGCTCTAAATCTAGGTGTCGTTTTCGACAGCTGCCTAAATTTTAAAGCTTTATTCAGAAGACTGCATCTACAGCTAGCCATCACGTCCGATTCCTATCCAAGATTAGGAGCTGTCTTCCACAGTAGTTTGGAAAAAAATTTAACTAGCTCCTTAGTTCTGTCTCGGCTTGATTACTGTAGCTCCCTTTTGGCTGGGCTACCAGAGAAAGCAACTAGGCCACGGCAGCTGACTATGAATATGGCTGCAAGGCTAGTCTTCAAGTCCCAGAGGTTTGAGCACGTGTCTCCTTTGCTAAAAGAGCTAGAATGGATGCCGGTTGAGTAAACGAGACAGAGCAAAGTTCTTGCGCAGACCCACAAGGCCCCCCCCGTGGCTTGGCTTCTTCGTACCTAGCTGAACTGCTGCATCAGTTTCAGCCTCTTCGCGCCCCATGTCCTTCGTGGACGATAAATTGTTCCATTCTTCTGCTTAAAGACCGTGGGCGACAGAAGCTTTAGCTCTGCAGGTCCTAGACTGTGGAACTCGCTTCCACAATTCTCAGGCAACGAAAACTACTCTTCTGCTGCCGACTATGGTTCATCCTTTTCAGCGGTCCTGTGCTGCTACTTCCATGCTACTCACTATCTCAACTGCTCTCCTGACTCTGCTATGCTTCCCACTTTTTCTTTGTTGCATGAGACGAAGTCTGTTGACTACCAAATGCATACCGAAAGCTGCTTAGGCTGTGAGTGCGCTGTACAAAACTCTCATGGGTAGCACCCACAGAGTCTGTATGACTTAGTGGAGTTACAGATGGAGATACATTGCATTATATTACATTATTGCTCTGTAGCTCAGTAGTCTGGATGGTGACGCATATTCCCATCCTTTTCTCGGGCGATGTGACAGTCATTGCAGAAGATCCAATCGCTGATTCTTTTTGGCTGCTGGTATTTTGGTGGCGAGATTAGGCACCGGGTCTGAGCTCACTCCGCCACAACTTCTGCTTTTGGTCTGCTAGATTGCCAGGTCCAGTCATGTTGGCAAAGCTCAGTGAGTGAAGGTACGTTAACGTGCATATTTATGCAACTGTAATGCAGCACTAGCGCTCCCGCTGAGCTCTCGAGTATTCGTGGTCTCTCAACACGGGATGGCTGTGGCTTGATATCGCTTCCAGTGATGGTCGTCGGCTCAACACCAAAAACCGGCAGCAGCACCTATATATTCTTGTCCTATTCCTTACCAGTACTATGCCGTCGCAAACGGCAACACCAGCGGAGGGCCTAGTTAGCTGTCAAGTCGGATCCATGTTTTTTTTTTATCCTAATGTCAACATCGAATACTCTTGTGCCTTGGCTTGCTGGAAAAAACCTTGTTGTTGAGTCTAGAAATAATAGCAAATCTTTTCTATAGCACCATTAGAGGACCATTTCTCTCTCCATGTCCTATACAACTCACTGCAATAACCAAGAGTCAAGGACAAGCAAGGTATCTTGCTTATGAAAGCGTGCAAACCCACACAAGAAGATGCTTGTGATCTTAGTAAAGTAGAATACTGGTTAGCTGGTAAAACTGCCTCATTTCAGCAGAAGACCTTAACGGCAATCACCCAGCATGCAGTAGGCAATGAGGGTTCTGATTGCCTGCAGCTGGACTCAAAACCATGACCTAGGTCGTGAAGAGCAAGCCGCTTACCCCTTGGCTAATAAACTGCTTAGCAGCATGGACTCAATCTTGCACAGGTAAGCAGTCAAAGCACATAGGAAATAAAGACTAGTTTAAAAGCATGTCGTTCTTGCCCGCAGCCACGACTTCCACAGTTTCTGAATGCACTAGCATGCAAAGGGCAACCCACTCGGACGAGCACAGGCCGTGGTCTGTGACAGAATACCATTGTGATATAGTTGATCTGTACTACCGAACGCTTATAGTGTATTTGTATTTGAGACACCATGCAATTCGAGACTCTTTGGGTAGTTGCTATCTGATCGCTAGTAGCAGCCGGTTTTGCTCGGCGTTCGATCATAACGTGAGCCCAGCTTACAGTTTCCTCCGGCTTCCTGCTGGACTTGCCCGATCTGAGCTCGGAGCAATCGCTTCTGGGATCATAGCGCCTGCTTGCTCCACTTCATGGCCAGCTGTAAGTCGTTTAGGTTTCTTTGAACTCCACGTGGCATAGCTGGCACAGCCCTCACTGCCTTCATTCCTGCCTGCCGAGCTAATATGACCATCAGCCGTGCCCCTGGATCTTAGCGTAGGGGTAAGATGCTCGCAGTCCACGACCCAGGTCGTGGGCTCAATTCCTGTGGCAGTCGATTTTCTTATTTTGCACTGCGAAAGTGGTAGCTGCTAAGGCTGTTCCAGCTCTACATAAATGTGGCTGCTGAATCAGCAGATCTGTACGTTTTCTCAATTGCATGGTTCTTTGCATGCACGTGCACATATGTGCACCCGCACATGCATGGTCATTCTGCACCAGCACATGCTGATCGCACCACCCTTTGCATCTCTGCTGTTTGCCCAGCCGACCGTGTCAGCTCTGCTTGAATCAAAAGTTCGTTGAGCCACGTCTGACTGAGTCGTGAGTGTGCATTTCCCTTTTTGGAATAATAGAACCCCCTACACCTTCCATGATACTCCTTGCCTCTTGTGCTTGCCTCATTCTGGCTGACGATTGTTCGTAAAGATCCGACCCTGATTGGGCTGGCGAAGGTCAGCCATTGTCTATAATAATAATGATAATGCACTTGATAAAGCACCCTCAGAGAACTCAATCTATGCTCTGATGCAGTAGCTGCTTTTGCTGCTGCTACTCGGCATGAGGAGTGGTGAGTTGGCAGAAAGCTTGCTTGGCTTGTCTGCTTGTCTAACCTTCTCATTTCCTCACACCCCCACTCCCCTGTTTCCTGCTTCCAGCTGTGCTAAGCTCGGTGTCAAGTTTGTCTCACGGTGATGATTAATCCTGCAGACACCAGTGGTGCAACTGACTGATTTCGAGGAAATATTCTCGCTAAGCTGGGCTAAGCTGAGCTGGTGAACATTGAAAGTGCTAGCTGTCAGTCGTGGTTGGGCTGCTGCCAGTTTTTTTATTGCCTTGCCGCCTGGTTCTGCGATCGAGCCAGCAGCTGGCTTGCAAATGCTTTGGTAAGAAAACTATGGTAGTCCCTTGCCAGATGGGTAGACCAGGTGGGGGAGCAGTATGCAGCACAAAACGCCAAAGTGTGCCTCCCCCGAGAATTGCCAAGGATATTGCTTGGCACCTTAACATTTCGTGTTGCCAGAAGGCTGAGCTTCGGCTGTGTCGATGTGGTGGCTCGCAGAATATAGCTAAAAAGGGCCTCTCGGGGTATAGTTCTAGATGTCGACTGCATTTTATTAGTTTTCTCTAAGCACTGCTTGAGCTTCTACCACTGCTGCTCACGGTTTAGGCATGACTGTGTTAAGCCCTTTGATGTTAGCATCTGTTTTCTTCGGCCAAGGCTACGGCATTTTTTTAACCACTTTGCACTCCTTTCACCCCCTCCTCTCTCCCAATCGCCAGCTTGTTCGTGAGCAAACTACCACTAACTTTCAGTCGTGCGGCTGGTCTGCGATTCATCAGCTTCTCAGTTTCGAAGGCATGCATGACCATAGCATTAGTCAGTTCTGCTCATTTCTATACTACTTGGAGAGCTTCGGCTTGATAGTTGTGTCGCTCCCTTTTAGATTCCTTCATTCTTTGGCTCCAACCTATCTCTCTGATCTACTCCCCCACCAGGCCAAGCATCGTACCACCTGGTTTTCGGAATCCAGCAGTTTGCCAATACCTCGTACAAACCTCAAATCCTTTGGAGACCGTGCATTTAGTTCGTATGCTTCCGAAGCCTGGAACTCACTCCCGACTTGCGTCAGAACATCCCCTGACTTTACCACATTTAAAAGGAACTTAAAAACACACCTATTTAGGACAGCATTGAGTGGGTCCTTGTGATTCGTCCTTCATGTACTTATGCATGCTGACATTATGCATGCTGCCACTAACCAGATTTGCATGCTGACCCTGTGCATGTCACCCCTAACCATGTTATTCATGTTGTTTGTTTATCAAGCATGATATTACTAACCATTCAATCGCATTTCCTGTTGCAGCAAATGTAAAGCGCCTAGAAAGAGATTGAGTTCTCTGAGGGCGCTTTATCAAGTGCATTATTATTATTATCATTATTCTTATCAGACACAAATTAGTCCTGTAATTCATGTGTGTAGCCATATTCTGGATTTCGTGATCACAAAGAATGTCTTCCCCAGTGACCTTGGTGAGTGTTCTCTTACATCCAGGATCATTGCTCTAAATCTGATTTACCCTGTTCCTTTATATAAAGTAGGGCAGCATCACGTTTGTCCTATTGTGCAACTTAAAGAGCATTGAAACCGAGAACTTTTGGTAATCAGTTCGCCATACAGGTCTTCTTGTTCTGCAAGCAGTCTGTGCCATGCTTGCATTGATGGAGTAAACTTGAAACCTCTCGACGAGTATGCTCCCCTAAAGTCAGTCTGTTTTAGCACTTGACAGCTTCAGGGCACATACTCGTAGGCTGCAAACTCGTAGGCTCAATGAATTTTTGAATTGCTCTTGCAAGATGCACATGAGCTTAATCAGCTGTTCAATGTTCGTGCTGAAACAGCTGGTAGAACTACTTTCCATTGATCAAGCATATCTCCTGTAACAGCAGCATGCAATCTAGGTGTCCTTCTCCAAAGTGACGTTTTGCTAGACGACCTTATCAGCCTCAGAGTCAAGTCTGGTGGTTTTTAGCACGTTAACGTGACAAGAATTCAGGCCTGCTTAGACAGGGTAACTGCATCCAAGTTTGTCCGTGTATCTGTGACATCCTGTAGCGATTTCTGTAACTCACTGCTTGAAGTTCTTCCAGCCTATGCAATCAAATTGGTGCAAAACTCTGCAGCCAGGCCTGTCTATCGTAAGCATAGCAGTTGTCAGATTGCACCACTTCTCGCCGACCTACACTGGCTCCCTATCAGGCATCGCATTGACTTCAGGTTTTGTCACTCACTTTTTAAGGTTCTTTCATTCTTCTGTTCCTGACTACCTCTCAGGTCTACTTCCCAATCAGGCAATAAATGGATGGACAATAAGGTCTAGCTGGTCTATTCCTTATCTTAAAGACTGTTGGCTGCAGAAGCTTGTGCTCTGAACGTCCTAGACTGTGTATCTCACTTCTACAATTAAGCGCAACGACCGCTTCTCACCTGCTGCAAATTGTGTTGCATCTTTTCTAGCCGTCTTGAGCTGCCATTCCATTCTACTCACTTTCTCGGCTTTTTCTTCCTCACTCAGCTTTGCTTATCACTTACGCTTTGTTGCATGAGATGAAACATGTAGGCTACTGTATTTGTATCGAAAGCCGCCAAGGTTTTGAGTCCTTTATGGAAAGCTGTCCAGCGTAGTGTAGCAACATTGCTTTTGTGGAGCTGACGAAGATAGTGACACTATCTCTCTAGAGGTGCCTATATGGTTTAATATTGCCAATTTGCCAAAGAGTGGGCTTAAATGGCAGTCCTTAATTGAAGACAGTGGCCACGAATAAAAATGTTTATAATGAGACAGAAGTGTGTTTGCAAAGAAGAAAAGGCCAAGTGAATGCAGAATCCCTTCAGGAAGCCATCGGCTTCTTCGGGCTTCAAGTGTACCTTGAGGAAGCTGTATTCAGTTGCCATGCAAATCGAATGTTTGTTTGGATTTTTTTATGTTGGAATTTTCATCCCAGCATCCAGATCCAGAGACTATTCATGTAGGGCTACTTGTATGGCAGTTATACAATGCCGATACCGAAGACAGTGTTCTTCAGCACGTGAAAGCTTCTATCTGATCCATTTCAGACCTGTTGGCAGTTTCCTATCCTTACGTCGGGGGTGATGAGAGCATTGATTGGATGCTTAGGACCAACCCTGTGAAAGGGGGGCCCTTTCTGCCAGCATTCGTGGAACTGGTATGTAAATATTAGCAGTGAAATTATTTCCACCGTGCCACAAGGTGCTGTGCTAGTCGTTCAGTATGACGCGTCTGTTGAAGCAGCTGCCAAGGTCGAGGTGTCTGCCAATGCTAACATTAATTATCAGCAAACGTAAATATACGTCGTCGGCCTCGTGTGTTCGACCGAGCTGAGACGATTCGTGGGGACCTCCCGTGGATGCCGCCGCCGCGGGAGGAGGTGCACGCACCTTAAACCAGCGACCGAAACCCGAGCATCGCGCAGGTGGTGGGCTGCCTGTATCAGCAGGAGGAACGAGGGTGAAGGCGCAGCATGAGAAAACCGACGACCGTACAAACACGTTGGCTGCCCTGCCCACCCCCACGCACTGACGTGCCATTCTGTCAACCGTGTGGCACAGAGGGCGTGCTCGACGGGGATGCCGGTTGCCGTGGCCGTGCTGCTGTGGGCTACTCGTGGAGATGGCAGTGCCGTGTCCTTGGCGGTAATGTTCGATTGTTTTGTTAAGGCAACAGTCGAGTCTAGCTCGGCGGCCATTCCAAGTGAGTTCAGTCGCCGATGTCCCCAGCTCAACGCGGTGGACCGCGGTCCGTGCACGTGATGTTGTAGCTCAAGCAGCATGCCACAGCGCGGGTAGGCTACGCATTGCAGTGATCCGGCATTGCATGCCTCCGAGCCTGAGCTGCTCTTCTGGCTGTGGCCCGTGTGTCATCTCGGCTGTGTGCTGTGAAGAGAGTTTGCTCCATTCCCGTACTTGTTCGTTTTTATGGCAGGGCAGCCTCGAAGATATGGCAAAGAAAGTGTGCATGAGAGTACGAGTTGAAAGACTGCAAAGGAGAGAGAGAGAGAGAGAGAGAGAGAGAGAGAGAGAGAGAGAGAGGAAAAAGTAGAGGGAGAGAGACAGAGAGAGGAAAGAACAGAGGGAGAGAGAGAGAAACAGGGAGAGAGAAAGAGAAAGTTTCTCTGACTTACTTCGGTAGCTGTTGCTTGTTGGCCATCTCTGCCCCTTTGCATGTGCAGCATAGGGCAGTGAGCTGGTGTCGTAGGCCCGTACCTGTGAATTGTGACATCAGTCCTGTTGGAATCATGGTGGCTTTAGCTCGGCAAGTGTCAGCAACTTGATTGTGGTCTGCTTGTGTAACATGTGCAATGAAACCTTCTCACTGGAGCTGCCCCCACCTGATTTCACCGAGTGCTGTTTAGATTAGGCCATAGCTGTGTAATCAGAGAGGCATCTTCTGTCAGGTGATGCCTGAGCTGGTGCACCTTTGCAATGCCTTTGCCGGCCAGGTTCTCTGTTGTTCTGAAAAAATATTCCTGTATTTCTTTCATTCTGCCTGTCCTTTTCAAACATTTTGTATTTCATCTCTTGTATTGGGTGTACTCGATTGAGACCGTGGTGCAGTTGTGCAACAGATTTGTTGGGCAGTAGGCAGTAAAGTCTCTGTGTGTGAAATATAGATTTGCTGCTTCTTTTTTTGTGCCTCTCTCGTTACCCACGCTAGCTCCTCCTCCTCCTCCCACTCAAGATCCTGCCATTGCTGCTGCTGATGCTGCTGCTGACCTACACTGGCATTCGGTAGCTGTCTTATCAGTGCACTACTCTGCTGCCTGCCCCTGCTACAAGCCAGTGTGTCACATTCCTAGGCTGCTGATGCTGCTCTGTCGGCAGTCACATTGCCCGGGTCAGAATTGCCTCCCATTCTGTTTGTTTCTATTCACTGCCAGCCTGCCATGGCACCACTGCTCAAAGCATTTGCACTGGACTGCTGATCGATCATATGCTGGTGTTTGGCATCCCCTTCGACCTCACTACTCTATTTCACCCCTGCCCTCTTTCTCATTACTGCTCGCTCTTTTGATGACATGACTCAAACTTTTGGGGACTGGTCTGAAGTCTACTTAAAAAACATGTTTTTTCGAAACTGCACATGCCAGTGCAATTAAAATCGACTTCATGCTTTTCCTAGCATATCCTTGTTTTTGAGGGCAGAGCTACCATCTCAGCCATCTCACACCGGAGGATCCTCCTGTGAGGCTGCCTTCTTTGCATGCAACGTCCTCCTTGGCACATAGCAGTGCAGGCTTTCGTGTGATAAAAGACAAAAGGAAAGGGAAGAAAGATCGTGTGAGGCTATAATATCGTGTTATAATATAATTTCCTTGTATGGCACCCTAATAGAATGTAATCTCTATTCGGGCACTTCGCATATACCACAAGGCTCAAGCCGACTACATCGGTCATCAAAAAAATTCACCTTGACCTTGATTGAGGCCAGCACCTGAATCTGTCAGCCAAAGCAGATCCTTAGCAAACTGCCGGCTAGCTTCAGGAGTCTTTCAGGACTTTCGCATGATGCTCGGTTTCTTTCGGAGGCATCGTTCAGAGGTTACGGTACTGCTATCTTGGAGTGGATAGCTTGCCTCTCTGCTGCTGCCTCCGCCGCTGCTGCTGACGAAACTCTCAACCGGGCAGTCCTGATCCTACCGATCCGACGGTTTTGACCTGCTGCTTTAATCCTAGCGATTCTTCAATCAGTGGGTGTTTGAAAAAGCACGCACTCCATTTTTGGGATCATATTTTGATTTTAGCAGGGCTCAGGCGGCTTGGAGCGATCGGATCGTGTTACCATCGTGTGCGACTTAGGCTTTAGGCATGTGGGTGGCGAGTATCTACACATGCAAAAATGTGTGCATGCATGTGCACATACATGCATGAGCTGTCAGGTGGAAGCGTTGGCTGGACTACATTCACTCAAAGCTTCGACCATCTCTCGTGCATCTGCACTCTCGTGCACTCTTGAAAGAATGCCGACGGTTACAAGTGCCGGTTTCAGGATTAGAAATTGTGCAAAGCAAATTAGCATACAAAAATTATCTTTGGATTGGGAAATCAGTGCAAAAAATGCCCAAGCACTTGCTAAAGCCAACGACAAATTCGGTAGTGCTAGTTGCTTCTGCAGTTGAGCTGCCAAATCAATTCGCTGTAGCTTGAACTAGACTGCGCCGATGGTGGACACATACCGATAGTTGGCTGGTCGGTGACCTGTTGAAGCATGGATGATGACCTGTGAGAGTAGAAGAAGCTCAGAGAGAGAGTCGCACTGTTACTGGACTTGCCCAGAAGTCAGATCCCCTTCCGGTTGATTTTAAAGTAACCTGGCTCCTGAACTCCAGTCTTTCTCTCTCACAATTTTTTGTAGGTTGTGCTCAGAGCTATGGTGAGATATTGTCGCCACTGCTCACCTGCCACCATGCCCATGTCTTTTGAGCAGCTTGGTATCAATATTTATTGTAATGTGTTTGCCCTCACTAGCATTGCTAGATGCGAGTGGGACTCACTTGGCGGCCATGCATCTGCTTGCCACACCCCAAGCTGTTGCAGCCGTGGCGCCAGCTGGCATTTAAGCCTCGTGCCGTCATGTCGTTGCCAGATACATGAGCTCCTGTCATGCTGCCTGCTTTTTGCGACGGTTCTTGGCATCTTGGTATCCATGCTCGTTCACTTCACACGTCCTCGGAATGCCAGAATCAAAACCTCAGCAATGTGAATGGATGAGAGGAAGCCCAATCCTGCAAGGATCTGCAACTGGCTGTTAGCTTGCTCTGATCGCCTGGTCGGACTGATGATTGTTTATTTTCTCTCTGACGTGATTGGTGGTCTGGACCTTTGCAGCTCCCTGCTAGATCACGTGGCTTAGCAAAATTGCAAGCAGATCTGGTGAAACAGAAGAATGTTGGCTGCTTCTAGACACCAACCACAGCAGCAGCCGTCTTTCTTGAGCACATTTAGTTCTGGGTTCAATGGCGGACGGCAAGCGTGCAGCAGCCACTTTAGTCCTTACTGCATCTTATCTTAGCGACAAGTAGCATTCTTCAGTTCTCTCTTTCTCTATTTCATTTAATTGTAGCTCATTGTTGATACTACATCATAACCCCTGTTAGACAGTAGTGAGGCAAGCTTTGTCAAGACAAACTGCTGTGGTTCGCCGGCTGCAAGTTATTCTTTTACCGAGTTTTCGAACTCGGCTTTTTTTAATTTTACAGTGCGTCCGGCACTTTTACGAGTGGTAGTGCTTTCATGCTTAGTCGGCTCGGCAGTCCACTGTATACGGCATTGACCACTGTACAAAGCATGAGAAAATAACAGCATAATCTTGGTCATAGCATTGTGGTCATGCGAATAGGCTGAGCATTTATGGATACCTACAACTTCCTATCAGCATAGGTCTGTTCCTCAGCCTCCTGTCCTCACTAGCTGCTTGTCTGAATGCAGCTAGGAGTTTGACTTATCGTCTGCATGTCTCTGGTTGCTAACCCTGCAAGTGTGATGTGCAAGGGGTGTTGTCGCCTAGCCTGAGTGCTGTTCTCAGAGCGAGCCTTGGTAGTCGCGCGAGAAAAAATTGCAATCGGACATCCAAAACCTGGATTCGGAAGCATTTAGATACTGGCTCGAAGAGCATAAAAGCCAGACAAATGTAGCTTCTTGGACCAGCAATAATCATCTTTGCTCTACCTAGTTTAGCATGCGTATGCACACAGGCACAGTGCTGCAGATTGTTGTACTGCCAGTCGTCCACATCAAGTTATAGCATGTCGGGCGCTCTGTTTGGAATACTCAGATAAGTGTTTCGTCATAGTATTGGGCACCTCCGGACCGCCGTGGGTGTCCTAAATATGTGCAGTTTCTCGTGAAACCTACTGCTACGTGCGTAGGTGCGCAGGCAAGAGAGGAGCACACCAAGTTGGATATGCAGGGGCTCACTACAGGCCACTTTAGCTGTCCGGCAAGGTAGTGTCAAGATCTGATCTCTCCTGTGTCTGATCCTGAGGCTAAATCCGTGGTTACATGCTGTGAGCCTGTGGCTTCCATTGCCAGCAATCGTCTGCATATGGGTCGATGCTGTCTGCCAGCTGCTCTTACTGTTGTGCCCTAATCGGCTCGCTCTTCGTTTGTTTCCAGGCAACGATGCTGCTGGCGCTCAAGGTCCGGCAGCTGCTGCTGCCGACCACGATCACTTTGGAGCGCACGGCTCGTTCGACACGTTTCTTAAAGAGCTGCGGCCACTCAAGCTGGACGAAGAGTTCTTAGAGAGTGCTGCGTTTGCCTACACCTGTTCCTACCTGAAATGCGGACGCCGCGTGGGCCAATGTGGGCCTCTTCCTCTACCCGTGCAGGAGCGAGCTGCCCCGCTCTAACCAAGTTCTAACAGGGTTTTAGCCACACACCTTTTTGACCTCGGCCGCCCGCCCTGCTCTGTCGCATGCCTGTGCTTGGACCAAGCGTTTGGAGCTGGCCGCGCAAAGCTCTGCTCTCTTTCCTGCCAACCAACCGCAAAGGAGCCACCGTCGCTTCTGTCACCAGCGCCTGTAAAGAGCAGCACGGAGCCGCTGCCATAGATGAAGCGGAGCGATGCGGACCGCAGAACGCTTCCGGCACTTGTAGCAGCTCACTGTGATCAGCTTGGTCATGCCCCGCTCCCTCCTCCCTTCGGCGGCCTCGCTCTCGCCTGCACACTCGCCATTGCATGGCTGCTGCCATCGCACGTTGCGCAGCAGTAGCGGCTAGCGTGGTAGACACCGAGAGAAGCTTGCAGGTGCAGACAAGTCGCAAAGGGTCGAGGTCGGGCTCTGCATTGTGGCAGCCACTCGCCTAGCCAGGCGGGTCTTCCAACGTCCCGACATTAGTCAGGCAGGTGGCACTGTAGCCACCTACCGACAATGTCGGAGCACCGCTGCTGCTAGAGCAGTCGTCTTTTGTGATGCTCACCTGTGTTTTGCCGTTCTTTCGAGAGCAGTTGTAAGTCGCATGGTGCACGATGTTAGGTTTGGCTGTCAGCTCTGGCGATGACTTTTTCGCACTAAGCAGAAATCGCCGGGCGGTCTTGGCAGTCTTTTGATTTGTAAGACATGTCTGTGCCAAATAGTGTGATTCTTGTACGAAATTATATTGTAAATATATTGTATTATATAATTATATAATTATAATTATATTGTAAATATTATATTTAAACGCTGTATATGTTATAAGGTTGCTATTATGTATAGTCTGTTTTGGGCAGAATTTCGTGTTCCATTTATCTGCCTGCTCAGCTTATGTTTGCCTTTGCAATCGCCTCTTTAGCGGCCCACCTTTCTCGTTCCTGTTCGACTTGGTTTCGGCCGGGTTCCGAGCTAATGAGCTCCTTCACTTATGCTCCGACCCCAACGAAGTGGCCGAGTCGATGAGGCCGAGCTTGCGTTCTCTTTCCTTGCTCATTCGTTGGCTCTCCTAGCTTAGCTGTTTGCAAGCGTGGCAGCCTTTACCCAGTGCCAGGTAGATCTCAGGTATGCTGTCCCGGCATGCTCGAAGCCATAATTAGCCTTGACCATTCCAAATGCAGCCGATTATAGTAAATCTAAAGGGCATATCAGCTGGCCCTGCTGTCTCGCTCAAGTCAGTCCAAGGGGGGGGGCAAGGCCTGCCGGCCACCCTCGGCCCCTAGCAATATGCAGCCTGCGGCAGATCGAGATGTCTTCTACCCTCTTGTTCCTCATCGAGCAGGTGCTTGCTCTTGTAGGGTACCCTGTTGTCCTGGCCCCTGCCATGGAGTTACCTCCCTTGGCTTTACTAGCGACAGTGCACAAACGGTTAGCAAGCAGTCCAGACGGTTAGGGTGTATCGTGCCTGGGCTTTGCTTCGTCTGCAGTCGATGCTTCTCCAGTCGACCGATTCCTTAGTGCACGGCTCCCTGTGGCTGCACCGAGTGGTGCCGATTGTTTCTTCAGCAACCTCGTTGTCTTGGGCCTTTGTCTTGCAATGGCTGTCTTTGGTAAAAGAAAGAAATTTTGCTCGCCAAGCAAAATGCCAATACCACCATATTAGTCCACCTCTTCACTGCCTTCTTGATGGCATTGCTGCCGTGGCTGGACTGCCCTAAACTCGTATCTTCCTCTAGGATTATCTCCCCCTTTGTTTTTCTGCTTCTATACCTTCTCACACGTGCGCAGACTCTCTCTCTCTGTCTCTCTCTCTCGCTCTCTCTCTCTCTCTCTCTCTCTCTCGCTCTCTCTCTCTCTCTCTCTCTCTCTCTCTCTCTCTCTCTCTCTCTCTCTCTCTCTCTCTCTCTCTCTCTCTCTCTCTCTCTCTCTCTCTCTCTCTCTCTCTCTCTCTCTCTCTGTCTCTCTCTCTCTCTCTCTCTCTCTCTCTCTCTCTCTCTCTCTCTCTCTCTCTCTCTCTCTCTCTCTCTCTCTCTCTCTCTCTCTCTCTCTCTCTCTCTCTCTCTCTCTCTCTCTCTCTCTCTCTCTCTCTCTCTCTCTCTCTCTCTCTCTCTCTCTCTCTCTCTCTCTCTCTCTCTCTCTCTCTCTCTCTCTCTGTCTCCTTCCCTTGCTCTCTCTGTCTCTCTAAGGCTGCTCCTTATTCTCTCATTAAGCACTTTGGGTCCGAGCAGTAGCACTTGTGAAACAAGGTTGTTAAAATGTGTTTCTAAGGAATGATGATAAATTGGCCACTCAAGGTGATCGGTCGAGCTGCTGCTGCATATGCTGCCATAATTATGATTGGAACTATTATTTGATGAGTGAGGGTTAAGTGTCTCAGCAGTGAGGTAAATCTGGTTAGGCTACAATTAGACATGCCGTTCAGCACTTGACAGCACACCGAGCCGATTACTGGCAGCAGTGGAAGCACTTACAGATATCTGCACTACACGTAGTCTGCTCTTATCAAGCTTGCCGGAAACCGAGTTCATGCCTGACCACCTGAGATTTCTAGCCTGCCTTGACAAGCTTTAAGAAATCAAATTCTCAGTAGTGAACTCTGACAACTTTAAATAAGTTCGAAGATTCACGTACTGTGTGAGCAGGCTAATTCATAGTTTAGCTCTGCGATGTCAGTCGACAAAGAGCTTCCGTTCGGGCTAAAGGAGCCGTCTCCGAAGGATGTGAGGTTAGAAGATTAGAGCGTCGCTGCTGCTATTCGACCGTGTTCGCCGACCTCCCCACGGTAGAGAAGAGCTCGGCGAACACTAGGCAGTCCGACCTAGAGCCGCCTCAAGGGGCCATCAACGCTTTCTTCCTGTACCCCACCTCCCTCAAACCCCCTGCGGCTTTAGTTCGGACCGGTGACGGCTCTCACCTACGTCGTCAACGGGAGGCTTTCACTTCGACGTCGACTCTGTCGTAACTCGGAGATAGCGTAGGTTTGACATCGATCAATCGGTGAAGCGCCATGCTCTTTTAAAAAGAAGATAAAAACGCACTTAGTGACCGCGACCACAGCATTTAGTGGGTCCTTGCTTATGCTGTGCATTCTGCAACTAACCATATTTTTGTGCTGACCCGTGCATATTATGCTCTAGCCATATTGTGCTTGTTGATATTGTACACGGTACCACTAACCATATGATCATGCTTTCTTTACAGCATATATAAAGTGCCAAGAAAGAGATTGGGTTCTCTGAGTGTGTTATATAAATGTATTATTATTATTAGAGGCAGAGCTAAGTGATCAGGCGAGTCGGATTAGCAGCCTGGTACCATGCGAAGCTTGCTAAGTAAATACTTTCCAGTCATTTGATTAAACCACAGCGAGCCATGTGATAGAATCAGAAGCAAAAGTTTAATACCTTAGAAGTCAACGGGCCGCTGAACGGGGCACAATGCAGGTCGGAGCGAAGTCGTCAATGTGGCAGTTGCTATGTTGCCACGTGACAGGTGCAGCCAGTAGCTGTACAATTTTGCAACATCAGCTCATTGCTCAAGCAGGAAGTAGGCTTAGCAAGAGCAGAACGTACGGAATGCTTGAGGGTCGTCATAAATAACATTGAGTAATTAGATATCCTCATCTAACGAAGCCCGAATTTTCGCAATTTCCTTAACTAAAAATAGTCCTATCTGACTGTGGTGCTGACGTTGTCATCTAGCGAAAGGTTATTTTCGCGTTGGATTAGCAGATTCCCGGCAGACGCCGTGGGAAAGATTCCTTGCTTTGTGGTTACGTCGGCATAGCGAGGTAGAGTGCAGGTTGTAGTCATTCTGGAAAAAATGTAATTGTGTGCCATAATCATCTGCACCTTGCTCCGATGCCAGCTAGCAATGGTATGCATGTATTTATCTCTGTAACTCCACGAAGCCACAAAGACTATGTGGGTGCTACGCAAGAGAGTTTTGTATAGCGAACTCAAAGCCTAAGTGGCTTTCGGAACGCATTCTGTAGCCAACAGACTTCATCTCACTCGACAAAGAGAAAGTGAGAAGCATAGCCGAGTTAGGAGAGCAGTTGAAGTAGTGAGTAGCGAGGAAGTAGTAGCTTAAGGCGGCAAGTGATGTACCATAGTCGGCGGTAAGAATTGCGGAAGTGAGTTCCACAGTCTTGGACCTGCGGAGCAAAAGCTTCTGTCGCCAACGATCTTTAACTCGATGAAGTAAAGAACTAATTTATTGTCCTTAGAAGACATGAGGGCACTAGGTGACGGCTAAAACTGTAGCAGTTCAGCTAAGTATTAGGAGCCAAGCCGTAGCTGTGGGGGCCTTGTTTGTGAGCGTTTAAGGGGAATAGCCGAAAAAATGAGTGAAAACATTGATTTTCTAATTTTTTTATTGAATCATAAACATGTTATAAATGCAATCCCAAGGTTTGGTTATTTAAAGATGACCGGAACATGGTAAATAAAATTAATTTGTAAGACCTATTAACACCGGAAGTAGAGCCTCGACCTCAACAAAATAATTTTCTTACAGAAATAACAGAGCCCGAACTGCGGTTTTCTGGTGAACTGTAAGTATAAGCTACTCAGCCCTAAACATACTCACAGAACATCACTTCAAAACATAAAAAAACACGTTCATGAAGCTTTCAAAATTTTAGCAAACTGTCAAAGACGACATCAAAGTTTCGTGCCTAGGTAACGGTCGCTCAACAACATCCCACTTTAGAAGAGTACAATATTCTTTTCCAGCCACAGGATTAGGGTATTCTATGAGTAGCAGCTCCGTTCTATCGCTGTTTAGTTTAAGCACATTTTCCAAAACTCAATATCGAATGTCGGCCAGGCAAGCATTCAGTTGATCCATTGCTGCAGCCGACTGCGACGGTTTAAACGACAATTATTGCTGGGCATTGTCAGGATAAAAGTTGTAGCCTATTCCGCTGGTTCGACTCACTTTTCCCAGAGATTGGGTATAAATGGAGAACAGCAACAAACCGGGACTGACCCTTGTGGGACTCCACATGCGACTGGTCTGGCGGATGAGATCATAATCCTAACGACGCTGATTGAACTCGATTGGATAAACGATTTAAATGATGCCAATGCTTTCGTTTTCCAGACCGGTCGTTGTTCTCAATCGTTAAAGTAGGATATCGTGATCATAGATGCGAAACTCCGACAAGCCACCCCAGCTTACATCAGCCAGCATAAAGCTCGTGGTACCAGAGAAATATACTCCCTGTTTAATTGTTAGAGTAGGCTGTCTTGTACCGGCGACGAACACGGCTATTTATGAAGCCCTATCATGTGCAGTTCGTAGAGGCTCCGGCCAGGCGGCTTAACTATTAAACCTACCACTAGTGACAGGACTCGGTGTGAAGCTTCATTCATTAGTTTCACATGGCACAAACAGCTATAGCAAGTAGAAAATTATCTAACTACCGACTGATCAACGGCTCTACTCATTGGTCAGTGCTCGTCGTGTCAACAGTGACGTAATAGTTCGCTAATTAGCAATTGCTGGTGCCGTTGAAGTGTTTATATCGGTCTAGGTAGAATGACAAGGTGAGGCAGTCCAGCAGGTGGAATTGTGTAAGAAAGGCAAGGCAGCAGCGAAGGGCAACAGCTACTGCTCTGCCTTATTTGCTAGCATTAACTGCGGCGTGCACTGATGAGTGAAGAGTTGCCCCTGGCAATGCTTGAGTGATGAGTGCCCTTGCCCAGAGCCCCTGACATGCTTGAGTAGTAGTCTCGCAAGCCAAGTTACGATTGCTGCCTTTCCCAAAAGCTGAGTGTGCCAGCCACTTCTCACGACTCCCATAATGCTTACATCTAGCGATCGGGGTGATTCTGTGACACCACCAGACGAAGCCTGCAACCCCAATTGGCAGTAATTACTTGGGCGGCGCTCAAGTTAAGGACGGCAGCCCGTTAGACGGAGAAAAAAGTTGAATCACTATTTGAGCATGCCAAGCCAGTGGGTCGCATGCCGTCAGCTGACAGCGAGGAATTGCTTCGGTGGTATGCAGTAAGGCAATCTGCTCTCACTCCGGCGGCTCATACTGTACCTACTTCCACTGCTCCAGAGAGAGAGAGAGAGAGAGAGACAGACAGAGACAGACAGAGACAGAGAGAGACAGAGAGAGACAGAGACACAGAGAGAGAGACAGACAGAAAGACAGACAGACAGAGACAGAGACACACAGAGAGAGAGAGAGAGAGAGAGAGAGAGAGAGAGAGAGAGAGAGAGAGAGAGAGAGAGAGAGATAGAGAGACAGACAGAAAGACAGACAGGCAGAGACAGAGACAGAGACACAGAGAGAGAGAGAGAGATAGGGAGACAGACAGAAAGACAGACAGACAGACAGAGAGAGGGAGAGAGAGAGAGAGCTGTTCCTGCTCCTACCCTGCTGCCACATCCTCCTATCGTGCTGCCACAGCCATGTAGTTACAGTCATGTAGCCAATGCTGTGTAGTCACTTCTTTGGTCACCACAAGTGCCGCTGCTGCTGTCGATGCTGTAGCTGCAGCTGGCAGTTACTAGCACGTGCATTTTCGCGACGTGTGACACGCGCATGGCAGGCCCGACTGCCCGAGGGAGGCAGCCCGTGTACGGCTCACTCTCGAGACCTTAGCAGCTCCCACGTTTTCGCGAGACCTCGAAACTCCTGTAACTCAATACTGATGGAGCTTCCCGAAAACCTCGAAGCGAACTTTTCAGCAAACGTCAAAAGTGGCGGTCATTTTAGTCTATATATCCACGAGAATCGTGTCGCCAATGCTAATGTAGCTGTGGTGTTCCTAATCGATCAACTAAGGATCGACTGATCAAAACAATTCTTGCCGTGACCCACGAGGCCACCAGTTCCTCCATTCCGAGCTGAACTGCTGCACTTGCTTTAGTCTACTAGTGCCCTTAAGTTGTCTCAGTCGTAGTAATGCATTCAGTATATCTCTCCCTCCCTCTCTCTCTCTCTCTCTCTCTCTCTCTCTCTCTCTCTCTCTCTCTCTCTCTCTCTCTCTCTCTCTGTGTCTCTGTCTCTGTCTCTCTCTGTCTCTCTACGCCTGTCGGTCTCTCTGTCTCTGTCTCTCTCTCCCTCTCTCTGTCTCTGTCTCTTGCTCTTTCTCTCTCTCTCTCTCTCTCTCTCTCTCTCTCTCTCTCTCTCTCTCTCTCTCTCTCTCTCTCTCTCTCTCTCTCTCTCTCTCTCTCTCTGTCACTTAAGCAGATCGTAAACAACCGAGACTGTCGCGTTGCTGCCTGTAGAGTCCACTCACATGATTCGTGTGCTAACAACAACTCTACTTCTGCCTCCAAAAAGAAAATACGGCACTTTTAACTTGTCTGGCACTGCTACCTCTACGCTGCTCCTGCCGCCTCGACTGACTCGGTTAGGCTAATTCCTACCACGTTCCCTCTGCTTAAGGTCTTCTTTTCCCACAACAAATGCTCGTTCTCGTCCTTAATGGTACGCGTGTGCTTTATTGCCCTTGGCCCCGGTTTATTGGCTTGAGTGGCGCTTATTCTGCGATAAGCAAAGAGGAAGCTGACTGCTGCTCGTGCGTGTCCGGGTCGGCATGAAAGCTTTTAGAGCTTAGCAGTGAGTACGCTATAAGAAAAACCTCTCCGTAAAATCCGTCGTTGCTTTTTAGCGTTACAGACACGCGACATGTAGAGGAAATGGGAAGGCATCGGCCGGCATCCCGTGAAAGTTTAACAAAGCAAGCCATTTTCAACCATGGCGATGCCTCGGCTGTCAGCTTGCGAAATCGCATGTTTCTCACGCGTGCTGTACGAAAGATCCGGCTTTATGTGTGCTCCTTGGGCCATGGAGTAAGCGCACCGAGCGATCGGACCATCCTCCGCCCACCTGTATGGTTATTGCACGCAGCTATTTACTTCTTCGCCGGTGACCTAGTTACCGCGGAGAAGCTCCGACTTGTAGAGTGGACCTGCAATCTGAGCGGGCTTTAGTTACTCACTCACCCACCAATTGCACTGCCGATGCACTACCGACGAGTTTCAGTGTCAGTGCGAGCTGAGGAATCAGTCTCTGAGGCTACTCGATATTCCGAGGACGGGAGCAGCTGGGAACTCTTGGCCATTGAGTCGTCGAGCACTTTGTTATTATCCCGTTGACTCTCTGTTCTATCGAAAAGGGTATGCTGAACTGGCTGTAATGCAGACCCATACTCGATGGTTTTAAACGCATGCGACCTTGGCCAGGCTGTGCTTATGTTCAGCGCCATTTATTGCGAAGTGCAAAAGAGGTTCGTGGCCTCTGAGTTAGATTCTCTTTCCAATTTACACCACTTATGAATCAGTAAAATGTTATAAATCCCTCTGAATTGGGAGAATAACTTTGTAAGAAGTGATAAGCAGGCGAGGCATCAGAACAAAAAGATGGCTGCATGGAAGTGTAGTCATTGGCAACTTGATGACCAGCAATAGTTTTCACAATCGTGGAGCTCAAACCTGCTCTGTTAGGGAGGAGAGGAGCAGGTTGCAAATATTACAAAGCAGTAAGCCTTCACGCAAAGTCCTGGAGGGAGCCACTGCCCAAAACTTAAATCAAAACAACAATCATTTCGATATGCAACCAAATATGGGAGCAACCGGCCTCTCGCCTGAGCTTCTAAATAGTACTCTTTTAAATCTATTGGTGCACTCCACTTCAGCGAGTTAGTAAATTGTCAGCGTCGTACTGATTCCCGTTGCGTCAAGGATGGCATTCCATTGAATACTGCAGCGTGCAGCAGTGAATCACCGTCAAAATGACAATGCGTTACCCGGCTGCTAGCTGAAAGGGGAGCTCGGGAGCAGCTAGAGAAAAAAGGCTCCAAAGTAGTACCGCGTTCAGCTCAACGCAGGGACTCGGGACCGGCTACGCGGCGCATATCTATGTGGAATTAGAACGTGCGCCTGCTGCTCGCCGGCGCAAGTCCGTCTGGGACCTATCGGTGCTGCGGCTTCAGCCCGCTTCGCGAGCGTCCGGAAGGCGAAGAGCCTGCTCGCGCGCCGAGCCGCGGCGAGTATCCTAAGATGGCCGCCTTTTGCATCGAAGTAGCCGCGCTCGAGACCGAACGGACGTGCCAGCTCGTCCCTTCTCTCGTAGAACTAGACGCTTATGTTACGAAATGTAGCGTATATCCGTACGCGACTCCATAAAGACTACGTGGCTGTCATGCATGCGGGTTCCTAGAGCGCCTAAACGGAGCCTAAATGGCTTTTGGTACGCATGTGGTAGCCAGCAGACGCCACCTTCGCTCCTCGACCTGACCGGCACGTGTCGAAACACACTTGCACCGAATCGTAACGGGCTCCGCACAGCAGCCCAGACTGCATTCGGCCATCTGCACCGGCGGCGGCGGCAGCTTGACGGCGTCCTCAGTTTCGAGACTCGATTCTCTCGGGTTGATGCGGCTCCGACAAAGCTCAGAGGGTCGTTCAACCTCTGCCTCACGTGGACTGGAAAGCTTAGCTCAGCAAAGAAAGCAGAAAAAGAATCGGACTTGAATTGTAATTGAACTGTACTAAAAAGAATCTTGCTCAAGCGTCTCTCTCAACTTAAGCACTTCAACAGCGTACTTGTTCATAAGAAGAAACCAAAACTTTTAGATGCAACTGCTTGGTGATAAGGTGCTTTCATTCTTCGTTCATTACAACTGTCCTTTCTTTCTTACACTCGACGTCACCTTGAACTATGCCAAACTTCACATCCTATGTACAGCAAGGTACGCACCAAATGGACATGCCTGTATGCCGGATGGGACGGATGCCATGGACAAGTAGACGACCGAAAGCAAAACTCTCTGCCTAAGCTAGAGTCATAAGCTGGCACTGATGACGGCTGTGCCGAGACATTCTTCAGACGAAAATCGTCCATCGAAAGTCGCCCTAATTTTGAGGGACGTGTCAACAGCAATGGCGATTGAGTTACTAGCTGCTTCAGGACACCAGGTTGCTCCAAGCGTAGGCGCAAGGCAGCCACGACTTGCTACAGCTGCAGGGAAGTTCATAGCTAGGCTTGGAGTAAGGTGCTCGCTTATCGAGAGCCATGATCGTGGGTTCGAGTCCTGCAATGGACAATCTTTTATTCTCCACTGCAAGCGGTGGCGATATCCTGTGAGGTTTGTCTGCCGTTAAATGAGGCTGCTAAATTAGCTGATGCTTTTTTTTAAGCGGGCGAATACTGGGAGCTACAAATCGATCGCCCATTCGCGGGCATTCGCTCAGCATCGTCCCAGGCAATCTGCTCACAGACAGAGGCCCCTGGAATAGGATATCACTCTTATGCTGACGATACTCAGCTGTATTTGTCATTCAAACCGTCGGAATCTGCTGCAGCAACTGAGAAACTGAATGCTTGCCTTGCCGACATTCGATCCTGGATGTCGGAAAACTTCTTGAAACTAAATGACGATAAAACCGAGCTGCTGCCCATTGGACACCCTAAGCGTGTGGCTGGATTATAAGGCTTTGCTCCTCTAATAGGAGATGCTATTGTGCCACCATCACCACATGCTCGAAATTTAGGTGTCATTTTCGACAGCTGCCTCAATTTTAAAAGCTTCATTCAGAAGACTGCTTCTACAGCTAGCCATCACGTCCGATCCCTATCCAAGATTAGGAGCTGTCTCCCACAGTGGCTTGTAAAAAATTTAACTAGCTCTTTAGTTCTGTCTCGGCTTGATTATTGTTATTCCCTTTTGGCTGGGCTGCCAAAGGAAGCTATTATGCCACTACAGCTGACTATGAATATGGCTGCAAGGCTGGTCTTCAAGTCCCAGCGGTTTGAGCACGTGTCACCTTTGCTGAAAGAGCTAGGATGGTTGCCGGTTGAGCAACGGGTACAGAGCAAAGTTCTTACGCTGACCCACAAGGCCCGCCACGGCTGGGCTCCTTCGTATCTAGCTGAACTGCTGCACCAGTTTCAGCCTCTTCGAGCCCTCAGGTTATGTGTGGACTATAGACAAGCTGTTCCATTTCTCCGCTCTAAGACCGTTGGCGACAGAAGCTTTAGCTCTGCAGGTCCTAGACTGTGGAACTCGCTTCCACAATTCTTACGCAACGACAACTACTCTTCTGCTGCCGACTATGGCTCATCCTTTTCAGCGGTCTTGAGCTGCTACTTCCATGCTACTCATTACTCAACTGCTCTCCTGACTCTGCTATGCTTCCCACTTTCTCTGTGTTTCGTGAGATGAAATCTGTTGGCTACCGAATGCCTACCGAAAGCCGCTTAGGCTGTGAGTGCGCTATACAAAACTCTCCTGCTGAACACCCCATAGTCTTTATGACTTAGTGGAAATGCAGACGGAGAGACATTATATGACATTACACGCGCTCCATCGGCGGTACGACATGCCCTTGGGTCAAAGCGTAGTGACCAGTATGAGACCGTCACTCCATCGGTCCACTAGACATTGTGCAGGCCGCTTTGCCTGCGATACGTCGAGTGAATGGCCCAGAAACTGAATGCAGCAGTTAAGCGGAGGCTTTCATCCTTTTGAAAAATACTCGGCACATGCAACACGTGGTTCTCAAGATCACGGCGGCCAAAGCGCCGGATGCACAGCAGCAGCTCGTTGCGTGGGTCTCTCCCTCCTCACACGTCTAAACCCTAAGGTTGTCGTATACTCTGCTGTGCAAGGAATGCCACACTGCACCGATAGCCTTTAGATTCAGATGGCAAAGAGAGTGCTTTCTTGCAGCCTGCTTTACTGTATGCCGGGGCAGGGCGTTATTTCTGGACTCGGAGCAAAGTTGGCAGTCAGGCAGCAATGTTAATGCTAAGCCAGACAGCTAGCGAGCGAGTTGATTCAGCACGACGAGGTGCACTAATTCAGGAACCATTGACTATCAGTTACATGTTAATTCGCCAAAAAGCCGGGTATGCAGATCCATCCTTAGGTCGCGGTGAAGCCTGCCGAGTTGGCATCTTAAGCTGAGGTGCGACTAACTTAGTACAGCCACGTGTTCAGCTGTCAGCTTGCAACTCAATGGCGGTTCGCTGTGCTCCGTCCTTTGCTCAGACTAGCGGATATTCATTGCTTCCTTGACTTCAGGGCAGTAATCCAGCAAAGGCTGAAATTCGGGTCAGGCCAGTGGGCCTACGGATTCGACAGGCTCCGGCGTACTGGGAAATTGCAGCTGCAGTTTCTCATTCTGACGAACGACTGTAATAGAGTTTTTGGTAGAACACTGGACAATGCTTTTGACTGCTAATGCGGCGTCATCCCAGACCCAAGCCCGGATTTAAAAACCGCGGCTTTTTGCCGAATTCGTTGACCTGAATTGATTTGTCTACCCGATCCACTCAAGAGCGTATTTTCTCTGTGAGCCGTTCTCCATCGCTTAACAGTCAATTCTCGTGTGAATTGTTTTCTAGACCAAAAAAGTAGCACTCTCATACTCGCTGCTTAAGTGGCATTCCTATCTGTAGGATGCATAAAAAAAAGTGCTAGCTGATTTAACAGCATCTTCCTTGTATAGCGGCGGAAGAGCCTTAAAGGCTATAACCACCGCTTGCAGCAGCAACAAAGAATCACCCACCACAGGATTCAAACCTATGACGTCAGGACCAAGGTCGTGAAGAGCAACCGTCTTACCTAGTGTGCCATCACTGCTCACCACAAATGCTAGCTGATTTAACAGCATCTTTTTTGTTAAGCGTCGAAGAGCCTTAATGGCATTCACCACCGCTTTTAGCAGCGATAAAGGATCACCCACCACAGGATTAGAGCCCA
Source organism: Cristatella mucedo (assembly GCA_009760855.2). NCBI lineage: Eukaryota > Metazoa > Bryozoa > Phylactolaemata > Cristatellidae > Cristatella > Cristatella mucedo. The sequence continues at coordinate 2,105,355 of WPIO01000057.1, forward strand.
TGACCTCCGAACTGAGGTCGTGAAAAGCAGCCGCTTTACCTAGTGCACCATCATATCCATGAATTGATATAGCACCCATAAGCATAAAGGACTAATCACGTGGACCCGCTAAATACTGTGATAAATAGATGCGTTTTTAGTTTGTTTTTTAAATGCAGGCAAGTCAGGAGATGTCGTGACGCAAGCCGGGAGTGAGTTCCAGGCTTTGGGAGCAGGCGAACTAAAAGCACGGTCTCCAAAGGATTTGATGTTTGAACGAGGTAAACGATTTGATTCAGAAATATTTTGGCGGTACGACGTCTAGCCTGGTGGGGCAGTAGATCTGATAGATAGATATATCCTAGATTGAGAGTTCTCTGAGGGCGCTATATCAAATGCATTATTATAATATCGTTACTATTAACATGTTGTATATTAAATGGTACTCGGAATTTAATTGATAGTGGATAACGTGGATATAAAATTGACTGGCAAAAAATTAACTACTGGGTGAGTTCATTGACCTTGACATACTGTAACCCTGGCTTTCTGTTACCATTCATTACATCGAAACTTTTTTTTCTCCTCCATACATGCTGACTCACAAGACCCACCATCGCTTAACTCATTCACAGCTAGCTGAACTACTGCATTCGTTTCAGCCTCCACGTGCCCTCAGTTCCTGTGTGGACAATAAATTAGCTGTTCCATTTCTACGTTTGAAGACTGTTGGCAACAGAAGATTTGCTCTGCAGGTCCTAGACTTCGGAACACACTTCCGAAATTCATACGCAACGACATCTACACGCTAACTACAGACCGTGGCACCGCTTTTCAGCCGTCCTGAGCTGCTACTCACAACCTCAACTCTCACTGCCCTCCTGACTCAGCTACGCCACTCGCTTTCTCTTTGCTGTGCTAGATTTAATCTGTTGGCTACCGAATGCGTACTTTGTGCGCTATAGACAACTCTCTTTAGTAACACTCACTTAGTCTCTCAGGCTTTTGGAGTTACAGATAGAGGTACATCGCATCAAGTGGTAATTTGACCTCTTCAAGTCTCACTCCTTCAGTATATTGAGCAAGCCAATATTACAAATTATTGGCGAGAAGGGTCAACTGCTCTCGCTCTGATCGGCGATACCTATTTTAAATGAGGACCTTGGGAGAATTCTTTTTTGGCACTTCTAATACAACCGTCTCATTGTTATTAACTAACAATACCTGAATCCACGAGGACATTCGTAGACTCTGCAGCAACGGTACTCGACGAATGAAGAAGATTTCCGCGTCTCGACATTCTTATCCTGCTGAAGTACTTCTAACGGCTTAGCGGTACGAAAGCAGTCCTGGCGTCTCCTGTGCACAACTTTGCAACTAGGCTTGTCTGCCGAGCATGTCGAAACTGCCACAGCACCCTATTTCTCACAGACCTCTACTGGCTGCGCCGACAGGCAGCATATCGACTTCAACGTTTTTTCAGTCACTCTTTGATTTCTTCATTCCCTTGCTCTGGCCTATGTGTCCAAAAGATTTTGATTTTTCTAGCCAGGCTTTGCATCGTACCACTCACTCTTCTGACTCAAGTCGCTTAGCTGTCTCTCCAGCAACTTCACATTTTGTATAGACTGTGTTTTCCGTTCGGGTACTCGCAAGGCCTGGAACTCACTCCCGACTGACTGTGCGACATCCCCCGACTAGGGAAAATTTGAAAGGAAGCGAAAACTTATCGATCCTCAGCGCAATGGCTACGTCCATGTGAGCCGTCCTTTATTTGCTTACGCATGCTGATACGCTGCATGTTATCGACGGACATGCTTCCTCGCCGGCATATCTAAAGTGCTTCTTGTGGAGGATATCTCGGAGAAGATCACTTCACTGGCGCGACTCATCGTCACATGTTGAGCAACAGAGACGTTTCGTCAGGTCGTAGGTTGCTGCATTCTCCTCCTTGTGCCGGCTGAATGGCTCATACCATCGCAATAAATGGCAAGGTCAAGGTTCAGTCAGCCCTCGATACTAAGCTCCGGCGAGCAGATTGCACGGAGACAGAAGAGCAGACTCGTCAGCAGCATCAGTGAAAAGTTCCGTCCCAAATCGAGCGAACGTGACAGTCGTGCATCCGGAATGAGCTCGAGTACGAGCACTTGTGCTCGTTCGCGAACAAAAGTGAGTGACTCACATAGCTTTAGTGAAGGCAGCAGTCTCCTTTCTATTTTCCTGCTATCTCGATCTTCATCTTAGCGTCATTTCTCCGCACTAGCAAGATCCTTTACGGCAGCGAATGAATTTGGTAAATAACTTCACTCGGTACTAGCTTGATCAGGCAAGATGCTGGCAACTGTAGCGTCAAATTTAACTGACTTCTGGCCACCGATAGCGTGCACTGGACAAGTACTCGCAGTAAATCGCACTTCCATTCAGTAGACGAACACAAGTAATCCAGAGTCTCCTGTCCCTGCAGGTGACTCTGAGTAAAAAAGGTTGAAGACGGCAGGATCGAACCCATGGGGCTCGTGCTTACTCCGCCTGCTTTGGTAGCCACGTGCAGCTTATAAAACTCAGAGTAGGATGATGCATTAGATGCCTCTGAGTCGATTCGAGCTGAGCGTTCGGGTTGCGGTTGAATTAGCTGCCGCTCAACAGAGCCAATCGTAATCCGGAAATCTGTCGAACCATCGAGCTCTAATTTCGTGCTACTCTGACTAAATCCTCGCAGCTCAGACAAAGCTGGGTCGGTATCAACCTATGCCGCCATTTAAAACCACAGGTCAATGTTATTATTTTTTTGGCAGCTTCCCATCAATCACTCATCGAGAGCCTTTAATTTAAAAACTCTACACCAAAAACAAGTGCTTAATCCTCACCGTCGGCTTCACGGGTTTAGTTGTGACTCTTAAGCTTCCTTACTAGACAAAGAATTTCGGAAAAACCACGAACGACGGGCCCTATGCCAATGAAGAATGCAGAATAAACATAACTAAGCAGGTTAAGCCACGATCGAAGTCTCTGCAAAGCACGCGTACAACTCGCTAGTGACTTGACATGGGTAATTCCTCGCCTCAGAAGCGAACAAGTCTGAGGTCCCTATCTAAGATTAAGGACTGTCTTCCACAGTGGGCTCCAAAGAATTTTACTAACTCCTTAGTTCTGTCTCTGCTAGATTATTGTAATTCCATTTTGGATAGCCTACCCAAAACTAGCCACTAGGCTACTGCAGCTGGCGATAAATATGACTGCAAGACTAGTTTACAAACCCCAGGGGTTTTACCATGTGTCTTCCTTTGCTGAAAGAGCTAGGGTGGCTTCCGGTTGATCAACGGACACAGAGCCAAGTTCTTACGCTGACCCCCAAGGCCTGTCATGGCTTGGCTCCTTCGTACGTAGCCGAACTGCTGCACCAGTTTCAGCCTCAGGTGTGGAATTCACTCCGGAAACTGTAACTCACTTCCACAATACTTACGCAACGACAACTACTCTCCTGCTGCCTACTAAGGCTCATCCTTTTCAGCGGTTTTGAGCTGCTACTTTCATTTCAGCCGACCACATCAGCTCCACAGTCAAAGCTGCCTATTTTCAGCTTCATAACATTGCTAAAATTCGGGCTTGTTTAGATAAGAATACCACGTCCAAGTTGGTCCATGCATTCGTGACATCCCTTCTCGACTTCTGTAACTCACTGCTTACTGGCCTACCAGCATGTGCGATCAGGCGATTGCTGCTGGTGCAAAACACCGCAGCTAGGCTTATCTGTTGTGAGCGTCGCAGTTGCCACATTACATCACTTCTCGCCGACCTGCACTGGCTACCAGTCAAGCAGCGGACTTCAGTGTTTTGTCGCTCACTTTTAGGTCCCTTCATTCTATGGCTCCAGCCTATCTCTCAGATATACTCCCCCATCAGGCCAAGCATCGTACCACCCGCTTTTCGGACTTGAACAGTCTAGAAATACCTCGTACAAACCTCAAATCCTTTGCAGACCGTGCATTTAGTTCGTATGCTCCCAAAGCCTGGAACTCCCTCCCGACCTGCGTCAGAATATCCCCTGACCTGACCACATTTAAAAAGAACTTCAAAGCACACCTATTAGCACAGCATTTAGCGGGTCCCTGTGGTTCGTCCTTCATGTGCTGATGAGTGCTGACACTGTGCATGCTGCCACTAACCACATTTGCATGCTGACCCTGTGCATGTCACCCCTAACCATATTATTCATTTTGTTTGTCTTTCAAGCATGATTTTACTTGCCATTCAATTGCATTTCCCTTTGCAGCAAATATAAAGCGCCTAGAGAGAGAGAGAGAGAGAGAGACTGAGTTCTTTGAGGGCTCTTTATCAAGTGCATTATTATTATGATTATGCTACTCACTACCTCAACTGCTCTCCTGACTCTGCTACGCTTCTCGCTTTTTCTTCGTTGCGTGAGATGTGGTCTGTGGGCTGCCGAATGCGTACCGAATGCCGCTCAGGCTGTGAGTGCGCTTTTACAAAATTCTCCTGCCTAGCACCCAGGTAGTCTTTGTGGAGTTGCAGACTTAGATGCATACATAGGAAATGAGATGCCGCCCCCTTTTGAAGTTCGTGACGCATGTTGCTCCCACTTTGGGGGGGAAGGCGAATGACTACAACGACTTGCCAGCATGCGTTTTTCTGTAGTCCTACGCAAGCAGGTTAAACAGCATCCGTCAGTTTAGCTTAGCTAGACTCTCCCCAGTCAGCACACTGCACAGAGGGGCCGTTACTTGTAGCTTCGCCGCCTGGCTACGCTAACGTTGTGCTCGGATTGAAGGCAGCACGCTCTTTAGTATTTGGGGTGCCCATCCCAGTCAGCCTCCACGCTCCGTGCATCATGCTGAGGTGACAGAAATTTTTAATGACGCGAGCTGAAGCACTTTTAAGCCAACGCCGGCCTCGTCCGGGCTATGCCTGACAATCACGCAAAAGCTGTCTTCTTATTGGTCTTCAGTCTCTTGGCATCCCGGACAGGCTATTTTCGGAACGCTGCATGAGCAGACAGAGAGCTCTCGAGGCATCGAATTTCGTAACTACCCTGCGTCCGCCTCTTCAGTTTGTCTTCACACGCAGCTTCGAGTCTGCGGCCAAATGAGAAGCCGGTCGCGGCCGGAGCGAGCGTCTTCAATTCGGCCGCTCGATGAATAAACCGTCATCTGTCCGCGCGTCGACACACAATGAACGCAGCAGCGCGGTGGCCGGCAGAGCAAACGTTGCTCCCATCTTGCACGAGTCGTCGAAGTAACTGCTGGCCCGCTACCGCCCGCGCTACGAGCGGACCGGACGGAGGCAAACGAGATCGACCTACGTCGCGTCGATGTTGGCCAGATTCTGCTGTTGGCAGGCGGCTGCTCGAATGCCCGGTCATAGGTCGAATGCCAACGATTCGCTCCTGCGGCCCAAAGCCACGACGCTGACGGACGACGCTCGACTTTCTCTCTCTCTCTCTCTCTCTCTCTCTCTCTCTCTCTCTCTCTCTCTCTCTCTCTCTCTCTCTCTCTCTCTCTCTCTCTCTCTCTCTCTCTCCCTCTCTCTCTTTCTCTCTTTCTTTCTCTCTCTCTCTCTCTCTCTCTCTCTCAGTCTCTCTCTCTCTCTCTCTCTCTCTCTCTCTCTCTCTCTCTCTCTCTCTCTCTCTCTCTCTCTCTCTCTCTCTCTCTCTCTCTCTCTCTCTCTCTCTCTCTCTCTCTCTCTCTCTCTCTCTCTCTCTCTCTCTCGCTATCTCTCTCTTCTTCTCTTTCTCTCATACGGCTCTCTCTCTCTCTCTCTCTCTCTCTCTCTCTCTCTCTCTCTCTCTCTCTCTCTCTCTCTCTCTCTCTCTCTCTATCTCTCTCTCTCTCTCTCTCTCTCTCGGTTGCCAGTCATTCGTCCTGGCGCGGGCAGCGCACTGCGGGCGTCGCGTTCGAGCTCGATTTGCCCGGGCCGTCGGCCGGCGTCTGCCGGAGCTCGCGCGGCGGCGATGACGACGGCGGCGACGGCGCATCGTGCGACCAAACGAACCGTGCGGTCGGCCGCTCGCCGCCACGCGAGTTGGTGGCAGCAGCGACATCCGGGCGACCAACGAGAGTGCGCACTTCGTCTTCCGCCCCGGACTCGCTTGGGTTCGCACGTCACGCGGCGAAGCGGCCTCGCAGAGGCCGCCAGCTGCTGCGTGTTTACCAGACACGTGCCAAGCTGGCTGCAGCCGCAGCAGCTTTGGCGTCTGCGTTTCGGCGGCGAATGTCTTGGGAATAGCTCGACGCCGCGTCTGGCGAAACTGAACGCATCGCATTAGGAGCGATTGCCGAGCGATGCGACGCGAGGTAAAAGCACCCGCCCCTCACCCATTGGAGTAACGCGCGAGCCCCGCCCACTGAAGCGAGCTCGCGACTCGGCGTTTCCGCGCCGCTTCAAGAGGGCTGCATTCGTTCCAGACATTGTTCCAGACATATTCCGACACTTCCGATACCTTCTCGTGGACGATCTGTCGCGATTTGAAATACTTAACGCTTAACCCCAAAAAGCATACTACTTCAAATGCTAAACCGTAAGTCCTAAATCCTAAGCCCCGAAATACCAAAGCCGCAAAGCCGCAAATCCTAAATCTTAAACCAAAAGATATATCTCAATAAGTGTTGTTTTATTAAGCCAATGTAAACCGCCGCTGGTTACCATGTTGAACTTCCTGATATCAGGAAGGCACGTACAATATGCTGTCGCCTGCTACCACCTCCAAACCTGAGTGTATCAGGGTGGCTTATACGAGACTCATTTGCCGCGCTTAAATACAAAAAATGTACTTCATATACTTCATTCGCGTAGCGCCTAAAAAGAAGTTGGTCACGATGTACTGCTCGCGACCGCGACATCGGTCGCGTGAGGCATCGCCATTACCCCCGAGGCCAAACCAGCGGTTTCAGCGGCTGGCTGCACCGGTCTTGCAGACTACTGAGTACCTCGAGCTTAGAAAACCTCACGCCTCCTCCCCATCGCCCTTAATTTACGCTGAGCGCTCTATTTTTCTGGTGTAGGGTGGTGAAGCACGTCGCACTGTGCGAAACGTGCAATTTATGAGCCAACGAAATCGTCGCACCGCGAGATGCTTGCTCGCGACATGTCGGCCGGCCGGCCACGCGATCGCACCTCCGCTCCCGCCTTTACGTCGACGCTCAAGCGCGCATCCGTAAGGCTGACGGCTCGCGCGCGCGCGCCCGCGAGCCGTCAGCCGACGGACGCGGTCCGGGGAATCGCAGCCGAGCGGCGCTGGTTTTTCGGGCCTGACGAGCGCGGCACGCCTCCTTTCGGAAATGGCTTCACATCGGCGGACGAGCGTCTATCCGACTGCGACCGCACTTGTAACGACAAATGGGCCCTACATTAACGTCGGGATTGGATCGCTGCCACCGCGACCCGGATGCGAATTGCACCGCGAGCCGGGCCGGCCGCGGACGCGGCGACGACGCGGCGCCGAGCTGGTCGTGCGGCCGGCGGCGGCCGCGGCGAGGCCAGCGGCGTCGCCCAATCGTCGCCGGCTAGCGGGCTCTCAAGCGAGCGCGCGCGCTCGCTTCGCGGTTAGCCGAGTCTGTCGGCAGCAGAGGGCACCGACGAAAGCGCTCGACGCTCGCTTCTGCGTTCGAGGACGCGGGAGAGAGTGGACCAGTGCCCAACTAGCGCAATGCACGCTCGCTCGGCGGGAGCGCACTTTGCCGCTTGTGCATTAAACATTCCTTCGTCGCGTCGAGCGGACAGCCCCGTGCGAATTGGGCGCGCGCGCGCGTAGGGGTATCTCGCCGCGCGGAGTGCAGCTTTTGAGCGGCGGACCTGCAGCGCCGACCCCAGGCCGGTCAGCGCTGCAAGGCGAACGCGGAGACGCTCAGTGCTCGAATAGATCATGACGTTGAAGTCCCGTCCACTCTCACGCACGCCTGGAACCATTCCGCGCGAACGGCGCCCGCGCTCTGTTTCCGGACGTGGACTGGCGAAGGACGCGGACTGGCGAAGCCGCGGCACGACCGCAGCTCGGCAGCGCCGGTCAGCCGCAGGCCGACGCTATTTCCGCGACTTCTCGGGTTACAGCAGTCGAAGTGGATGATTAGCCAATTTACCTGCCTCGTTTGTGTAGCGAGGGAGGTGCCTTGACGGCTATCGCCGTCGCTTGCAGCGGACGGTGTAGTAGGATCGCCAACAGCACTGGGCCCGAACCAACGGCCTGGGCCGTGAAGAGCCGAGCACCCGTTGGGCCCGAACAGCGAGCGCTTATCCCCGCGCTAAGACCGGGGGGGGGGTAAACCTCAAAGGCGAGGGCGCAGAGACGAGGACGCTCGCGCGCCAGGCTGGCGCGGCGAAGGCTGGACCGACGGCAGACCCCCGCCCCGCCCCCCAGCCAGCGCCTTTGAGCTCTGAGCTAGGAAGCCGTCTTCCTCCGCGCGCTATAGGATTACGATAGGGACAGTTAAATTGGTAACTACTATTACCATAATTCAAAGACACTTTCATTGCAGCCCGGTAGAATCGAATCTCTTTCTAGACACTTTACCGATGCTGGAAAGGAAGCTCGGCGATCGTTGCAAGGTACAAGGCCAGGTACACGGTCACGTACAAGGTCATGTACAAGGCCAGTGCCAGACTCTCTGAGCCAATGCCAGTCTGCCGGATGAGTACGCGGCCGCCATTACAGCGACGACGCCGCCGCAGCCACCGCCGCCCCGCTCCTAGGCGCATCCTTCGCGCGGGCGGTCAGAGGCCGATCCGGAAGGACTCGAGCGAGCGCAGCTTTTGAGGCTGTTGCAACAATTCTCGCCAGCGGTTCGCCGCCACTAGTCGGTAGGTCGGTCACTCACCCGACCTCACCTGACCGGAAATCGGGCATTTACAATAAAAAATAATAATAAAAATAATAATAATATTGCACTTGATAAAGCGCCCTCAGAGAACTTAATCTCTTTCTAGGCGCTTAACATTTGCTGCAAAGTGATACGCAATAGAATAGTAAGTAAAATGAATATTAATAGAAGGTTGATATCAGCGCCCTCAGAGAACTCAGTCTCTTTCTAGGTGCTTTACACATTCTGTAAAGCAACCATGATCAAATAATTAGAGGTAACGTGCACAATGCTTTCAAGCATTACAAGTCTGTCGCTTGCGGCCGTGCACCGGTCGCTGCGGGTACCTCAACAAGATGACGGCGGTCAGTGTCCGTCCCTAAAAGCTTCAATGACTTGAATGCCCCCCGCCTTGCTTAGGAAAATCACGATGCCCAAAAAGCTGAACAGAACTGATAAACTCTTAATAACTGAACGTTTAAGTGCCAGTGCGCATAAATTACATGTTTCTCGAAACCTCCAAGTCAAAGCGAATGTTCGTGGTAATTCCGACGAGCGCCGAATCTGCGGTCTAAAGAACCGTTAGACATACCAATAAATACGGTTAGCACTAACGCGTACACACACAAAATTGCTGGTGCACAATGTTCAGCTTGAACATTAAAGACTCTTCGAAAAGCCCATAGCCACGAAAAAAGAATAAAGACCAATTGGCAGGCCGCGTCTAGCAAATAACTATTAGCAAATGACGTAAGAAACAGGTGCAATACTAGCTCCTCTTTAAATTCCGTCAAGTCAGGCGATGTCTGACATCAGTCAGTAGCGAATTCCCGTCTTTGGCAGCATAGGAGCTAAAGCCAGGGTCTCCATTGGATTCGAGGTTGTTTCGTGGCACGTTTAGACGACTCGAGTCGCAAGTGCGGGGAAAGAAGGAGACTGGAATGTCTAGCCTGATTGTAAAGTAGATCGGATAAGTAGAATGGAGCATGAGAACGCAGTGACGTGCAATTGAGCAACATGACCTTGAAGTCGATTCGCTGCTGGATGGAGAGCCAGCGCAGGTCGGTAAGAAGTGGTGTAATGCGGCACCTGTGATATTCATGACAGAAAAGCATGGCTGCTGAGTTTCGCAACAACTATAATGGATTGCAAAATAATGGATTGCGAAAAGGAGAAGACCAAGCACGGAACTTTGGGTACCCTCGGAGGACTGCTGTCTACTAAAAACAATGTTATAGAGTCTCCTTCTTAGATAGGTCCTAAATGATTGCAATGCACAGTGACAGTGACATCAGGCGAGATGAAAGGCGCTCTAGTGAGACTTGGTGATCAGTAGAATCAAACTTCGCCGAAACATCCAGCAGAACTAGCAGGGAGTAATACGTTATCTAGGTCTGAATATCGGAGGTCGCTATGCACCCGAAGCAACGCTGACTCCGCGCAGGCATTAACTCTAAAACCAGACTGGAACTTACTTCTTAGATTTAAGATTTCTATGTAAGAGTTTAGCTGGTCTGCCACTACTTGTCCTGAGGTCTTCGATGTGCACGGAAGTAGGTAGACTGGGCAGAAGTGGCTTGCCGTCTGGAACAAGGTCTAAGGCTAAGGACGTATACCTGCGAGAAATCCCGAAAAGTGTCTCGCCGCAAGCCACCTTCGGAAAATTCAGTTTCAAAACTAAAGACCGCGCATATACGCGTACAGTAGCTCAAAGGTAGGGCCGCAATGACTCACCGGCGAGCAGACCGTCGCTCAGACTGACTGACTGTCTCGGTTGTCCTCTTCGTTTTTATTCGTCACACTGCTCAAAGTAGGCTACAGCAGCATTCAAATATGCAATTAGATATCGCGCTCATCAAAAGCCTGGTCATCTCTCTTTCATAATTCATTGCGCAAGTAAACTTTCAATTCCGTCTGTAAAAGTGTACGTTGTAGCTGCATATTGCGAATAATAATACATTAACAGTCGAATTCAATTGAATAGCACCCTTATAGAAATTAATCTCTACTCAGGCGCTTCACATGTCTCAGCCATCAAATAATTCACCTTGACCTTGGTCCGGGCGAGCACCTCAACTTCTGGGCCAAACCTGCACGGTATGGTGAATTGTGCTCTCTGATGTTTTTGATTGGACTCTCAGCATTGCGTTACCATCGGAGTAGTACTATAAATATCACAAGGGGTGAATCGTAAGCAGGACGTCAGTTACTCGTGCTTATGGTCCTAAGAAAACTCGCACGCACGCACATTCTACAATGTCTGCGAAGATATGTAAGCAGTCACATTCACCGGATGACTGAATCGATATCTCGGATTTTAATTCGAAGGAAGCCGCACGAAAGCTACTGACCGCGCTGGCCGACCCTAGGCTGAAGGAACGTGTGTCTAGTAATGGGTCTTCTGTTCTCCTTCGGTGACTTCCGCCGTAGTAGGAAGCTGTCGCACTACTGCGGACCCAACTAAAATTCAAAGCTTTGTTGTAGGTTGATCTTAAATCAAGTTGAGCCAACGGCGGGGCCAATATATAAATATATAAATAAATAAATATATAATTATATATATACCAATATATATATATATATGCACCAATATATATATATATATATATATATATATATCGTGAACAATGTCCCACCAGTGTGTCCATCCACGAGGGAAGAGTGCCTTTCCTTTGGCTTCGGGTTTTGAACCCGCGCCTGCGGAACCGAAAGCCGGCCACGATTGCAATGCGTATAGCGAACACCACGCGAAGCGCGAAGCCGCCACGCGAGCTGGACCGCGTAGCCCAGCGGCAAGGCGCTCGTGCTATTGCGACACCTGTTGGTCGCGGGTTCCTGTCTTGCCGCGGACATTCTTCTATTGCCCAACGCAAGCGGTTGCAATTGCCGTTAAGGCTAAGCTGCCGCTATTTACGTAAATGAGGCTGCTAAATAAGCTTTTATTTGTTCTTACGAATGCTGCAACGGCACCTTCACATTGACCTTCATCTGCGCTTGCCCTCTGCGAGCGCGCTAACAGTCCTCACCCGGCACATCGTATGGATCGACCTTTTACCGCTAATTTAGAGGGGGTACAAGGGGCGTGGCTTTCACTTTTTCTCGTTTTTGCCCTCACCCACATGCCGATAAGAGCCACCCAAATGCATCGACGCAAACATCTAGCTTGGTGAAAATACTGTCGCCGCGACCGCAGTGGTAGTAGCCGCATGGCGTAAGCGAGGGCCGCACATCCGGCACCGGCAAACGCGAGCCTCGACCGACTAGCCGCCTCTCTTGCGGCCCCGTGGCGCCCGCACGAGCCGCCGCCGCGCGCGAAGCCGGTGCGCTTCGCGAAGGAAGTCGCACTCTGCGCAAGGTGGTCGGCAACGCTTTCTGCAAGGAAAGTACCGATCGTACGCATTTAGCGTCCGCGACTCTATTAAACGGACAGCGAGCGAGAGCAAAAGAAACACTCGCTGTAACAGCAAGTTATCGTTGACGAGGTGCCGCACAGAGCGCTGAATCTTATGACGACGCGAGTCAATACGCACGTTTGAATCTCATCTACAGCCACCGCAGTCGCAGCCTTCGTACCTGATAGCGAGTGTAGTGGCGCGTTTAGCTCTCGCTGCGAGGCGGGGGTTACTTGCTTGTGTCCGCAAGTGTTCGCGGCGCGTCGCGGTCGATTGCGTTTAGTGGTTCCTCGCGATTCGTCCTTAGTGCGCTCATTCATGCTCGGCCCGCTACCACTAATCGTACTATTCATGTTGACACCGTGCATGTCACCAGTAACCGTGCTATGCTTGTTGGCATTGTACTTGTTACGACTGAATTGTGGAAGTGATGCTGGCACTTCACGACCCCGGTCATGGGATTGAGTCCTGCAGCAGGCCATCCCCTAAACCCAACGGCAAGCGGGGCGATTGATTGCCGTTAATGCTTTTCCGCCACTACATGCACGAGGCTGTTTCATCACCTAACCTGTACTTCTAAGTTTTGCGTGCGTAGCCGCCGACATTTACTCTGCCCGCGATGTACCACCGTCATCGACCTCCAAATTTGCAGTAGCATGCGCCGCCACCACCGCCGCCGCCGCTCGCGATGGCCGGACTCGTTCAGCTGCAGCATCGATATTCCTCAAATTCGTGGCGGACGCGCGGTAACGCCCGATTTCGCAGGGAGCGTGTGATGCACTGAAAGGCTGAACTTCGCGGCTAGACGGCTATAGCCGCGTATAAAGGCGCAGGTCGCGGCCGGAGAGGAACGCTCGATATAAATTCGCTCGGAGCAGCTGCGCCTCAAGCTGAGCGCAGGTGTCGCAACGTCTGCGACGGTGCGCAGTCGGACGTAGCATTGGCAGACCGAAAAAATATCCGTCAGTCCGATTGAGCTGCCTTGACCTCAGCGCAGAGACGCTCATCTCGCCGGGCCCGAGCGCTGCGCCACTAGCGCAGGCAGGCGTTCGCTATCGCGCGCCGGCCGCTCAGGGATCCGCCCTGAGCGGCCGGCGCGCGTTAAATTAGCCGAGGCGGCGAGCCCTCCGCGGCGTAGATTCGCGCTGCAATTAGCGCTCGGCCGTTTAGTGCAGGCGCTGCGCGGACCTCGGAAATAGCGCCCGCCGAAGATGCGCGCGCAGTCTGTAGAGCCGCAGTGGGCAAACCGCCCTGCGAAGAAATTCGCAGCGCCAGCGGATGGCCCTGATGAGACGCAACGCAAGTCGGTTGATGCTGGCAGCGGTGCGTAAACGTCGTGCTCGGCCGCAGAGCCGCATCGTCGTTGCTACGACCGCGAAATCCTAACTAGTTCGGGGAGCGGCACAACGCGTGCAACGTGCGACGACCTGAAGTACATATATATATATATATATATATATGCCGACAATATGCCGACGATTACAAAACAGCACTCAATATTCCGTACGCAGCGCTGGCAATAACAGCGCATAAGTAAAAGTGCAACAATAGCCTGCATTATATGGCTGATAAAACAGAATGACTTCCTGCTAACTCGCTAACAGGCTGCTTACAGCAGCTCACGCTCAGCGCTGCACTCACCTATCGCATCGTGCAGACCGTTGCTCCAATGTCACGACTGCGGTCAGACATAAGCCTTATATAGCAGGCAGGTCATAATTCACAATAATCGCTACCCTACATAATGCTGCTCATAAACCTCAGCTCATGGCGGCCATCTCAAAAGCGTCCCAACTCAGCGACAAAGCATGTAGCTCTCAATCGAGATTCAGCTGACAAGCTCGTAGCTCATAATCAATGGGCACTACAAGTGTATCTTCTGCCATCGAGTTCTTTCGCTTGAGAAGCCGGTTCTGCCGCCAACACTCCAGCGCAGCTCCGCTTCGACGCGCTGTAGCGAATGCTGATGAAACGGCGGCGCCAGCTAAACCAGCCAGATTATGACTGATAATTCGCGACAATGCGACAGTCTGTGGCCGAGGCCGTAAAAAAGCCGGCGCCGCAAGATAGACGAGCAGTTGCGATGCCGGACTCGGCGTTGGCGTACGAGCTGATCTGACCCCTAGGCCGAGAGGCGTTGACGTACGGCATGCCCGCTGTTAAACGTCCGTAACCGTCTGCTGCTGTCAAATAGACTTGTCTACTTTACCGATACGGACTCGATATGTTAAGGTCTTCTGTTAGAGCTCTTCGTCGCAGTCGTGTTCTTGATAGTGTCGGCATATCGGCGTGCATCGATATACGAGCAGCTGGCCGCTCAACGAGTTTCTGGCGTCTCCAATATTAGTCCCGCGTCGGCTGAGACTATCGCCGTTACGAGCGCTACGTTTGCGCCTTCGTCGTGACCTGACGCGGAAGCCGCACAGCGAGCATTTGTAACTCGGCTCGTTCGTTTGACGTGGTGGCTCAAAAGTGCTTACGAATACATGATAAATATACTTCGTTTGTATAGCGCCTAAGAGAACTCAATATCTAAATAGGCGCTTCGCATATAATAATAATAATAGTAATAGTGTACTTGATAAAGCGCCCTCAGAGAACTTAATCTCTTTCTAGGTGCTTTACATTTGCTGCAAAGGGAAATGCAATAAAATGGTAAGTAAAATCTTGCTTGAAAAACAAACACAATGAATAATATGGTTAGGGGTGACATGCACAGGGTCAGCATGCAAATGTGGTTAGTGGCAGCATGCACGGTGTCAGCACTCATCAGCACATGAAGGACGAACCACAGGGACCCGCTAAATGCTGTCCTAAATAGGTGTGTTTTTAAGTTCCTTTTAAATGTGGTAAGGTCAGGGGATGTTCAGACGCAGGTCGGGAGGGAGTTCCAGGCTTTGGGAGCATACGAACTAAATGCACGGTCTGCAAAGGATTTGAGGTTTGTACGAGGTATTTGTAGACTGTTCAAGTCCGAAAAGCAGGTGGTACGATGCTTGGCCTGATGGAGGAGTATGTCGGAGAGATAGGCTGGAGCCAAAGAATGAAGGAACCTAAAAGTGAGCGACAAAACCTTGAAGTCAATCCGTTGCTTGACTGGTAGCCAGTGCAGGTCGGCGAGAAGTGGAGTAATGTGGCAACTGCGACGCCCACGACAGACAAGCCTAGCTGCAGAGTTTTGCACCAGCTGCAATCGCCTGATCGCACATGCTGGTAGGCCAGCGAGCAGTATGCAACGGGGCTCGAGCTCACAGTATATGCAACGGGGCCCGAGCTCACACGACCTGGATTATCAAATACATTCACCTTGACCTGCCTGCATCGATAAAGGCGAGCGCCTTAAAACCACTGGCCCAACTCAGCGCGGCTAGATGCGAGAAGGTCGCAGATGGAGGTCTCGTGCCTTTGTTCGGCCTTTACCTGGCTGCAACGCCCCAGTTTCCGAACCGTGCGAGGCGTTAGAACGCGGTCGTCCGGCGAACGCAAGCTGCCATCGCCGTTACCGCCAGCGCCGCCGCCGCCGCAGAGATGTGAAGCACCTCCGCCGGCGTCCCATCGGTCGTCCGACGCTGCAAAGAGCAACGTCGCCGTGCAGACAATGCGAATCGGCTTCAATTTCCAGGTCCAAATTGCAGCAGCGGCGGCAGGAGTCGAATTGAAATGGCGATTCCTGACCGCAATACGGCGCTCGATGAGCTTCCGGACTCCTATCGACTTTTCGTAACTCGCTAATTTCAGCCCCGATCGTGTTATCGGGGCGCGAGCTGAGCAAACTTTCATTTTCAGCCCAGGCGGTTTGACGTTCTTTTGCAGCTTCTTCTCGGCATAATAATAATAGCAATAAGAAATGGAAGCCTGAAAGTGCATTCATGCCAAAATGCGTTCAGAACTCGAATCGTCAATATAGTAAGGATTGCAATGAAAGGTTGGAGAATCGCTCCGGTCTCCCGGGCGGTTCTTTTTCCTGCAACTCCACCTGCTCACCCCGCCCCCATCTTTCGACTAGCAAGAATCCTGCGGTAACTCTCTCACCTCCTAACAACACACTGCGGCATCAACAGCCCGCGGGCGGTCCGAGCCCGCGGAGGGCGCCAGTCGGCCTTTGATGTCGCGGTCGACGGGTGTCGAAGGTCCACCACTAGGCGGGCGCGATCACAAAAGCACCTGTCGCGCAGCGCGCTCGCACCGTTGGATCCGACGCCGCGAGCGCGCATGTGTAGCACGGAACGAGCGCCGGAGAGCCGGATGGCTCGACGATTTGTTGTAAGTACCATTAGGCCAACCGCAGCCGACGATTACTGCGAGATGTTCCGGCGATGGACACGAATTTCCTGGGAGCGAAGTCATCTGCGCGGCGGCGTCAAGTCGTCTGCGCGGCGGAGCGGCGCTCGGCGGCGACTTCTTTAATGGACGGCGCCGCGGTTTGCGTCGCGTGCGACCGAGCCGCGACTGGTTTGCGAACTTTGTCGAGGAGCGCTACTGAGAGCGGGCGGCGCAGGAGCGGGCGGGCTCTCTTGAATTACCGCGTCCCCGTTCGTACGGAGCGTCGGCGCTGGGCCCGACTGGCCGTTGCGCTGCTTCGCGCTACGCGTTTTACGGCTTATCCGTGAAATTTCGTGGCATTCCGCACGCGAACGCTCTTGAAATGGCCTGTCGAGTTTTGCTCGATCGCCGCTCCGCTCAGCCGCGCTGCGATCCATCCATATGCTAGGCGCAACGTCGAATGCGACGCTCACGTAGCGAATGCCTATTACAGGAAAGCGAGTTTAGAGTTTTCTTCGGACCAATCTCCCGCCATTCGGCAATCGCAGCATTCTCGGCGAAACGAATCAATAAGCCTCGCGCGGGCGCCGCCCTAAGCTCACCGCGATTCAATCGCGGAGCTAAATATTGCGACTGCACAAAGCTCGAATAGAGTTCACGTATAGCGCGGCGAATCCACTCAATTTCACGTTGCACCGCATTCGCATTCCAGACGAACGGACATTAAAAGCATTTTGCTGCGCACAGCGAGCGCGGTGCTGTACAAATGTTGTGTAGTGTTGTCCAAATGCAAAAAAATGGGTCGCGAGGCAACGGTCTGGCGTAAATTTGCAAAACTCTTTTTCGGAAGCGCATCTCACGCGAAATGCTGACAGATTCTGCGGGACACTCTGTAGCAAGACATTGTATAGCACGTAATAATTAGTGTAGCGTCGTGCAGCTATTTTGTAGTGGATTTGTAATAGGTCACAATGGGTCTCTGCCGATCGCGGTTTTCGTGGGACTCACAAAACAAGCGCCCCCGAAGAATGGGAGTACATGCGGCGGGAAATTCTGGCGATTCAGAAGATGGCGGCGGTGAGATTCTGATGATTTGGCTGACGAGTTGCTCCAATCTGGGGCCCCGCCGCAAGATAATAGGCTCCGTCGTCAGCAAGATGACCTGATGGCTGTGAGAAGGCTTACAGCACAATAGCAGACATTGAGGTCGGAAAAGAAATATAAAAAAATGCAGCCGGCATAGAAGAATAGCTGTACGGCGTCTACTCTCCTGCTACCGACTGCGGTACATCCTTTCCAGCCGCCCTCAGCTGCTACTTCCGTGCTACTCATTATCTCAGCCGCTCTCTCGACTCAGCTATGCTTCTCACTTTCTCTTTGTTGCGTGAGATGAAGTCTCTTGAAAACCGAATGCTTACCAAAAGCCACCTAGGCTGTGAGTGCGCTATACAAAACTCTCCTGCGTTACACCCACATAGGCTGTGCGGAGTTACAGGCGGCGATGCGTTGCATTACATTCCGCCATTCGTGCTAACCTCCAGAAGCGACCGGCCAGCGCCTCCTACCTGCCGGTCGCGTAACGCGCATAGCGACGCTCCCGCTAGCGATTTGAATACTTAAGGTCGCTTGTATGCAACGGTGCGACACTAAGAAAAGACGCCATCGACGAGCGCCTGGCACTTGGACGCAGTGGCGGCCCCGCGAAATGTGCGGTTAACGCGTCATCGCTTGGCGACCGCCGGTGCACGCCGCCGAACGCTCGCTCGACAGTCGTCCCATGACTGCACGGTCACCCCGGACGGCAAGCTAATTTGCATGCGAGGCCGGCGGCCGCTTAGCATACTGCTCGAGCGAGCTTTCTGGCAGCTCAAGCGTCTCTGCTTTCGCGGCATTCGTAAAGCACCGCGCACTGACGTCGCGCCCCCTACCGGGAGGAAGCGTCCGGCATCCTCCATTCGCACGCAGAGACCGTAGGCTAATCTGACACCTTCGTCACGGCCGCCAGGGCCGAGCCCGCGCTGTCGCTACGTTGCGCGTCGCATTTGTACGGCGATGCCGCGATGACTCGGGCGCTACGGCTTCTGTCCTGGGGACGCAGCGTTCTATTTCGGTACGCGTTCGCGTGCATATTTCAAGCCCGCATCATTCCAGTAAGCTCTACTCATACGGGCGGTTGTCCCCCGGTGACAACGTGATGCCTCGAAGCCACATTCGCGGGTTCATATATATATTCTTCACCGAAGCCGCGAGTCGATTCCCAGAAAACGGCATACGATTTACGGAGCTGACTCGAGCCAAGTTTTACTCGACTGCGTCGCGCTTATAGTACGGCCTCAAGAGACAAGTCGCTGCGCGGCGCCGTGCAGCCGCAGGGTGGCGACTTAAAACTGCCACCCGGTCACGAACTCCGCTGAATCAAATTAGCGAGTGCAGCCGTCGCGTCGAGCTATCTATCGCACGAAGGCAAAGCGGGCACACGAAGTGAATTATGAAATGAACCAATTAGGCATGAATCTCGCGTGCGTATTGGGGCAGCCCACTGCTGGGGGGGCGGCGGCGGCGGCGGCGACGGCGGCGGCGGCGGCGGCGGCGGCAGAAACCATTTTGCTGCGAGGGAAGCACCCTAGGCGGCACTTTCGCTCTCGCTTCCGTCGAAGTCGGCCATCGAGGAGTAGAAACGAGCCCACCTTCATAGAACGACTATCCTCGCTAGGAGAGTCTCAGTTCGCGGCGACCAATTCTGTACGTAACGACAAATATCGCAACACTTGCCCCTCCCCACGAAAAGACGACACTTAAAGGAATGCGTGAAATCTACCCTAATTATATTATATAATTATATATATATTATATTATATATTATATTATATAATTATATATATGCCCTAATGAATATATATATATATATATATATATATCATTAGGGCATTTGCTCCGCTCGGTAGAATCGTTCCGAGTGCGCTTGTGTGCGCTGGAGTCGAGCCCGCTATCAAGAATCCACTGACGCGCTACCTTCCCGGCGTACTTAAAGTGCCCAGAAAGAGATTTAGCTCTTTTTTAAGGTACTAGAGAAAGTTCGTACGGTTAGTCAAAGTAAACTAGCTTGCCATAGCATTGGCGACGCCTCACTTTCCTGTCGAAACGAAACCTATTCCGGATCTTTGGATGATCGACGTTAAACGCGGCTTTCTGCTGAGGTGGAGGCTGTCAGCGCCGAGTCAGGCGCCCTTGCCATTCTGTGCGCACGCGCGAGTCGCGCCCTGTGTGAATCGTAGCCGTGTATATGCGTAAACGTAAATGTACGCCACGTATGCCGTAAACGGAAGACCCCAAATTTAGCAAACCTTAGTTCGACGTCAACATCCGCAGCAGGAGCGCGATCTAAGGAAACCTTGAATGCCGCGCTGTCCAATGTACGATAGCCCTATCGATTAATAGCGGTTCTTTTGAGTTGCGACTTATAGGAGGAACCGGATGTGACGTACAGAAACTAGTCGGTCGCTCTTGGGGCTTCTGGCTAGAGAGTGCTGCTGCTGCGGGCCTCGAGCGAGTCCGTTGCACGTTGCGGCAGTGCAGCACTCTTGCTGTTCGCCGGCTGCGAATGAGAGCGTCGCTCGTCGCCAACTACGTGCGGACTTTGGACGACATTGGGGTACGAGCGCTCTTTATTGCCGCCTTGCTCTGCTGCCGTTGCTCTGCTGCCCTCTGCTGCCTGTCACTCGCGGAGCCCGGAGGAGCCAGCTCGCTTATCGGTACTGGGTCGCGCCTCAGCGGCGTCGGCGTCGGAGTCGCGCGCCCGCTAAACGCGCCGCGTTTGCAGCATCTCAAGTACTTCAAAAATGCAGAAGCCGCTCAGCTCGTCTGCAACGCCGTTAACGGTTCGCCACGCTGCGCGACGGGAGAGATAGAGACCGTTCGAGGGCATTTACGAAGAACCCCTCTGTGCAGGGCACACATATTGAGATCCCTGTGCTGCTGCGCAGACCCAGTAGCAGCCAAGGAAATTGGCTGCTACAAAGGCCACGTGCAAAGAGCGCAGCCATCTCGCTCGCTTCAAGCGTCTTCGCATCTCAGCGAACTCTTTGGCGAGTCCAAAAATAGTTCATCAGAACAAGACGAAGAGCGTTAGGGGCGGGGCGGCGGGGGCGGGGCCGGCTGGGTGGCTCTTCGGAAGCTGGCGTCATTCTGAGGCTTATCCCCTGTCTGCATGACCAGCTCGGATTTTGGCACGGCTGCATCTATATGCGGTGCGGCCCTTTCTATCTAGCTCCGTTGTGACAGGAGCTGCTACCGACCTCCCATCACGGCTTACGCCATTACCGCTGCACGCCTGGAAAACGAAGTCAAGCCTGCGGTTAGCCAAGTGCCAGACTGCTTAACGGCCTTACGCATGGCAGACTGGATGTTAGGGCGTACGGTAGCCGGATTTCAGAGACTGCTTGAAAATAAAAGAGGCACTTTGTGGCTGGATCGAGGAACGTGAAGATTGCTTGAAAATAAAAGAGACTGGACTAGGAACTGCTAAGGCTACGATTAGTTGTAAGAGGCTGGATTGAGGAGTATGGAGGCTGTGTTTGGCTAACGAGGCTGAATTCAGGAAAGCATTTGCTGCTTTTACAGCATGTGCCACATTCAACAGTCTTATATCCTCGAAGTCAGAACGCTCAGCGGTGCAAGCGATATATGTTAGATGTTCTTTCTACTTGCCTAGTCAGTACATGTGCCGTTGATTTCCTCTCTAAGCTAACCTTAGCATGGAGATTATGGCAATTTATCCGGCGCTTAGGCCTCTCTCGCTCTCTCTCTCTCTCTCTCACTCTCTCTCTCCCCCTCTCTCTCTCTCTCTCTCTCTCTCTTCCTCTCTCTCTCTCTCTCTCTCTCTCCCTCTCTCTCTTCCTCTCTCTCTCTCTCTCTTCCTCTCTCTCTCTTCCTCTCTCTCTCTCTCCCTCTCTCTCTCCCTCTCTCTCTCTCCCTCTCTCTCTCTCTCCCCTATCCCTCTCTCTCTCCCCTATCCCTCTCTCCCCTTGATCCATCTTTCTTTGGCACCCCCTTCGCTTTGAGATCGAGAGTGTCGAATGTGGCTTATGCACAGCCACTGAGAAGCTGCAAGTTCAACAGTGCCCACGTCCGACAATTTCTACAGTGGGCAGTACAAAATGACGATACAATATTTCTGGTGCACCCTGGGACAACTAAATCGCTTTCTCGTCACTTAACTTGCGCTGCGGAGGAACCGCGAGTCAGTTTATGTGCGATAACGTAAAGAATTTCAGTACGTATATTCACACGAAGGACAATTCATACAAATAGAGCAAAGGATGTGAGGAGTAGGCTTCTTTTTAAGCGTTTTAATTTAAGCCCTTAGGTGGAAATATTTCCCAATGGTAAGCCAGTGCCAGGAAACGATGGAACTTAAAACGTTAATGACAGAGGTTGTGATTCGATAGCTGCTAGATGGAGAGGCAGCTCGGGTCGGTGAGAAGTGGTGTAATGGGGCAGTCGCACAGCTCGCGGCAGACGAGCCTGGCTGCCAAGTGTTGCACCCTTTTCGAGCGTCCTATAGCACACGCGGGGCGATCTGCGAGTTACAGCAGTCGCCGAGTGCTCGCCGAAAGCCTCTTAGGCTTAAAATACGCTGCAGATAGCTCTCCTGCCTAGCAACCACTTAGTCCGAGTGGCTTTGTGGTGTCGCGGACACCAAGTCTCGACTGAACGCCTCAAACGGGTGGATGACCTTGACCGCGGCACCATTATCTAAGCGGAACGGTAGATTTTTTAAATAATTCCATCAGCTTTTTCCACGACCTTTCTATTCGTTATGCTCGTCGCACGAAGCTTGTCAAGATCTAGACGCAGTAAAGCCCCCACCGTTCAAAAACCCACTAAAGCCCCCACCATTCAAAAACTCACGGCGTTGCGACGGGCGCCTGCCATTTCGAGACCTTGTCTCAGTTGGCCTCGGGCCAGCAGCTTACGAAGCAGAGGAGAGCTTTCGCCGACCGGCGTCTTCGCTGCTTGGATTGATGCCAGCGAATCGCTGTTGAGCCGCCCGAGTGCCGTTGCGCTGGCACGCCTCTGATCTATGCCCATCGTACGAGCTCTTTTGACCCTCTGCCCAGCAGGTGCGAGCGGCGGTCCCTCCGTCTCTCCTCAGGTCGCTCAGTGTCGCTCGGTGCGGTCGTCGCTAGGTCCTCGGAGCCCACCGCCCAATCGGACCCTCCTGCTGACCGCCGAAGCCGCAGCCCCGGCGAGGAGCCTCGGGCGACGCTTTCGCCTCAGCAGGCGCACCGCTGGTGGAGGATAGTCTGGCCGCTGCATCCTGCTCCTGCTCCTCTTACTCGTTCTCTTCCTCCTCTTTGTCCTCGTCCTCCCACTCGTCCTCCTTGTCCTCCTCATCGTCTTTCTCGTCGTCCTCCTCCTCGTCCTCGTCCTCCTCTTCCTCCCTCCACCTCCATGAGTGCCACGGTCGGCCCGAGCACCGGCCGCTCGTGCTGCTTCCACTCTAGCGCTCTCGACTCGCTCGTTTAGCACGATGCACTCCGCGCCGTCGCTCCATTCGTCGAGCCACTCGACGAAACCTCGCAGGGGTGCCGTGCCCGAAATCTGCGCGTGAGCTGACCTTGCACTTTGGCCGGCGTGCTGGCGAACCGAGGTGCGTAACTAACGAGTGTGCCGTCCCTCGGCTGGACGACGGCCAGATTAGGCCTCGGATTGCAGGCCTGAGCGCCGCCGGTCTGCCGGCAGTTTGCCTCTGCCCTTCTGGCGCTAAGCCATCGTCGTTGGGTCGCCAGCGCTCAGCATCGGAGCGGGTCGGTCGCTACCTTCGGTCGTCGTCCGGTAGCTGAGTCGCTGGAGGGGGCGGGACGAACGACCCTACCGGGTGACGCGGTAGCTCGTTCCTCTAGAGAAGGGCGTCCCGGTCTGTCGCTCTCTCCACGAAAACCCGAAAGCCTTTGTCTGCTCATGGCGGAAGCTTTGCCCCATTCCTACCCCGTAGGGATCCTGGCCGTCATCATTTCGAAGCGGATGGGTCAACCGCGGCAGCCGCAGGTTGGTCAAAGTGCTAGCAGTTTGCAAGTGTTGCTAGGCAGCTAGTGCAGGAACAAAGGCTGTCGTTTTTTCACGGCTCTTTGTCATCACTGTCACTACACCGCATCGAAGTCTCCGTTATCTTCAATGTGTTTCTGGGGCGAAGTTGAGTTATCGAAGAAGCTCCGTTCGCCGTTTGTAGCTGGCTTTGAAGTATCCTTGAAGTATCCACGGTCCATCGGATCCGGCAACCGGGCCAAAGCACGTGCTGAAAATTGCGGCATACAATCTGGAGAACAAAACCTGGAATCGGGTTGTACATTAAAACACCACCAGTCTTTTATGCGAAAAATGCAAATAAATACAAATAAATTTACTAGAAGAAAATCCAATATAGTTCTAACAAGTTAGCGAATATAAAAGTGCCAAAATATATGCTAATAGATCGGGCTCAGTCCAAGTTGGTACGAGCACTTTCTAACTCATCTTTAGCTAGAACCTAGCCCGATGTCTCAATTAGGTTCCAGTTCGCAATCTATCTCGTGGATTGCGACCCCCTAGACTAAGCTGTAATGATGGGTAGCGAACAGGTGCTCTGCTCTGAATTGTGTTTCTGTGAGCCCAATTTATTAGTGGCTAATGCATCGCACTTATTGGAAGCTACGCGTTTCATAATGCTAGACCTTGTATCTGTGACTCTACATTAGCCTGCGATTAACTGTGAGTCAGAAAACTACGAAGTGTTTGACCAGTTCAGGTCTCCTGCACATTTTTGAAGCACGGCTCACCTTTCACTCATATCAGAGGTACTTGAATGAGTACTAACAGGCAGTGAATTCGAATTGAACGATGATAAAAGCAACTTACCAGTTAGGCGCAAACTAGTTATTAAAAATTGCGGAACCTATACCTCACCATGGACTCAGACACCAAATCTCCTGTAGCTTCTGCATGAAATTGGATGTACTGTTCTAAAGTGACCTTTTACCAGACGGATGTAAACAGCTCCACAATCAAGTCAGTCTACTCTTAATTACGTAAAACTGCGAACTTTGGGCCGGCTTAGACAAGAATACTGTATTGAAGTTGGCCCATGCTTTTGTGACTTCCCGTTTTGACTTAGGCAATGCAAAATTCCCAGGTCCCATTTCTCCTGCCTACCTATCCGAAATGCTTAACCAACTGGCCAGGCATAGTAACATTCACTCTTAAGATTCGTCGTTTAACTGCGTTTCAAATATGGAGCCCGTGCCTTTAGTTTTAGTTTGTTTGCTTCCAAAGCCGTAAACTCAATATAACTACCATCGCAACAAACCTTGAGGACATTCAAAAAAGACACCAAAAACGAACCAATTTCTGACATCATTCACTGGGTCCGTGTTGTCTTTTTTATGCGTACGCGTGCTGCCACTGCGCCTGATATCACCAAGCAATTTTAATGCTTCCTTTCCAGCATATGTAAAGTGCCTAGGTGGAGATTTATCTCCCCTAGGATGATTTATACATGTCTTATCGTTCCTAATAGTAATAGCATTACTGTTATTGTCACTCTTTCTGTTACGTCGGATCTCATGGCAGCGTTTGATAGAATTTATGGTCACCACTTTCTTGCACGCCTATCGCTTTGCCTGGGCACTGAACTGGTAGTAATGTAAAGTAATATATATCCGTCTGTAACTCCACAAAGCCAAAGACTAAGTGGGTATTACGCAGGAGAGTTTTTCATGGCACACTCACAGCCTAAGCAGCTTTCGGTACGAATCCGGTAGCCAACAGACTTCATCTCACGAAACACTGAGAAAGTGGGAAGCATAGATAGCAGAGTCAGGAGAGCAGTTGAGGTAGTGAGTAGCACTGGCACTACTCTGCAGCATGTATCCGATTTGTTTGTGGTAATTCTAGAGATTATGTGTCAAGTACCATCGGCCACCTGGCTAGCCTTTGAATCAGGGTTAACCCAGAATTTGCACCAAGTCCCCATTCTTTTCACGATTACTACTCTCACTCTCGCCGATGGAACCACCAGGCATATTCTATCTAATCTTTTATTTCTATGCCGATGACGCACAGGTGTACCCTATGCACTGACCTTTCTTAGCCTTCCACAGCTCCAGACTCCCTTAGTTGCTATGCAGCTCACATTGCCGATATTAATAGGGCCACGGAATCCCAGGAGGTAATGTGCCCACTCTTCACGACCGAGGTGGCGGGTTCAAATACTGTAGCGGGCGATCCTTCATTGCCAGCTGCAAGTGGTGGTGATAGCCATTAAGGCTATTCTGCCACTTTATAAATGAGGCTGATAAATTGATCTTTTGATTTGTTTAGTCTGCAGAAATTATTTTGTGTGTGCTTTTATGTGATACAATCGTGCATGTCATCGCCACTAATCAGTTTAAATCCTTCCTGTCTATTTCACATGTGATTCGCCGAGAATGAGATCTGTACTTTGGGAAGATTCACGGATGTATTATGATTGCCACTACTACATCAAGTAGCAGATTTAATGTGACTTGATTAAGCTCGATGCCGACCACAGCAGGCGTAACGGTTTCGGAGTGGTACTCAATTTACAGATAAAAGCGTACGCATTCATTTGCGAAATACATTCCGAGATTTTGCTCGAACACGAAATGAAAACTTGAAGCTGAGGCTTCAAAGCGCCAAGTTCACGGTCAAGGGCGGAGTAGTTTCGATAGCTCAATCGGTTAGAGCACTGGACCGAATACTCGGAGTGGCGGCCAGGCGGCATTCTCATCAGGCACTCGGCTCCACTGGGCAAACAGCATCTGTTAGCACTGCAGTATGAAATATTAAGCTTTGCGTGGATGCATTAGCACCTCAATTTTACTCCAGCTATGCTGTGTTCTATGCCATTTCTATTCCAGTTCTATCAATATCGGTCGCTTGGCTGAGGTAAAGAAAAGTTAGCTGACTAAATAGCCTCATTTATATAACCGCAGAAATGCCTTAACGGCTATCGCCGCCCGCTTGCAGTGGGCAGCACAGTATCTCACACTGCGGGACTTGAACCCATGACCTGGGTGATGGTGAGCGAGCACCTCACCCTTGGGCAAGCTCTCGCTGCTGGCTTTGCGTTGGTGCGGCAGACACGATACGTACATTCGCTGTGCATCTGTTTAGCAGTCCGAAGAAGCGAAGGACGTGCTCACTTAATTCGTCTCGTTGACCGGCCAAGGTGTCGGATTGGAAATCGGGATCTCGTTCTACCTGGAAGAAGACGGTGAAAGGTGAGCCTGGCTTAGTAGGCAAGGCTGAAAAAACCCAGGCTTAATCCTAGCTTAGCCTTAGCCAAGCGCGCGCGGTGAGTAGCTCTTGCTACGCTTGGCCCACCTTGCCCACAAATGCCCTTCCACTGTCTTCGGAGGCGCGTGAAAAGATCTCCTCGCTCGGATGTTATGCGTGCGTGCCCCGAAGTCTGGGCACACGTGCGCGTGCAATGAGGCGCTTACAGTTAATGAAAAAATCAAGAAGTCGTGCTCATCTGTAGCGAACGTCGAAGTTGCCTCGTTACACCACTTCTCGCCAACCTGCACTGGCTCTCCATCAAGCAGCATATCGACTTCAAGGCTGTATCGCTCATTTCCTAGTCATCTTATTTTCTCGCTCTGGCCTACCTATTCAAACTACTTCCCATTCAAGCTAGGAATTGCACTACCCGCTCATCTGACTTCAGTAAGATAGCTAAGCTTCTAAACAACCTCAAATCCTTTTGGGGTCGTCCTTTTACCGTGCGTACTACCAAAGCCCGGAGCTCACTCGCAACTGACGTCCCGAAATTCCTTGACTGGTGAAAGTTAAACAGAATCTAAAACTGCACCTGCTTATTACAGAATTTTCCAAGTCCTTGTGAATCGTCTCGTGTGCTAACACCGAGCAAATTTTCACTAATCAATTGGCATGCTTCATGTGCAGAATGCTATAAAGGGACTTGGTTCTCTTAGGGCACTATACACATTTCAGTATGACTATTACTATCATAGTTAAGTGAAAAGAGCTCATCGGTAAAAAGGCCGATATTCTTCATCGAAATGTGGCGCTTTATCAGAGATGGGCGGCGCCACAATCTGATATCGCCGCAGCAAAGCTCTTGACTTGGAACAACTTGGCAAACTTATTGGCCTCGACTAAAAGCGTACACAGTCATCTGACCATATCCAGCGGCGGGTTGATTAGCCGCAGAGACTACAGTCCGAAGGTATTCGCTGTTACCTGTCTGTCATCGGTAAGCCTGTCGTCTGAGTCGCCTGCGAGCGGCTGACACCGGTTTCTAAGCGGCGATGCCGACCTAGATTCATAAGGATGTTTTTGTGACCGGTCGGGATGAGCTGGCCGCATGCGCACGGCAGTCGGTGACTAGCTGTGGCTCAGCACACTCCATGGAAACAGTGCCTATATCTCACCGGATTAAGGTCTTCGAGCTTAGTCACCTCATGTGCGATGGCAGCCGCCAGATTCGCTCAGAATGACAGCAGCCAAGATGAACCGCGGTAGTCAGCTCGGCAATTAGAATATTTACCACATACGGATATAGCAAAAGCAACGGAAAGGTGTGTGTGTGTGTGTGTGTGTGTGTGTGTGTGTGTGTGTGTGTGTGTGTGTGTGTTTGTGACTGCGAGCATGTGAGAGCGTGTGTATAAAGTGTATATACACCTATACGCGAATGGACATCTGTATATACAGATCGCACACAGCTACAATGTGAATGTACCGATATAAATAAATAAATAAATATATATATATATGTGTGTGTGTGTGTGTGTGTGTGTGTGTGTGTGTGTGTGTGTGTGTGTGTGTGTGTGTGTGTGTGTGTATTTGACAATTAATCCGAGCAGACTAAGCAAGGAGTTCAAAGAACTACACTGCAAAACCGGAAGTATCTCCCGATGCTCTTGGCTTACACGCTGGCATGCTCAATCAGCTCCCTACTATTTCCAGACCACTTGTCATCAGATGAGCACATTTCTTTCGCCGTCAAGTTGGCCTATTTTTAGCTAAGAAACGTAGCCAAAGTCCGGGCCTGATTAGGTAGAGCACCACAGCCCAACTAGTTCACACATTGGTGACATCGCGTCTAGATTATTGCTGTGCCCTTGATTCTTGACCCCCGGCCTGTGCCATGAGTATTAAGCAACTGGTGCAAACCTGAGTGGTTCGTCTGTTTTGTCACAAGCGTAGCTGCCACACCACACAACTTCTGTCGAAGTTTCATTGGTTGCCTCTCTAGTGTCGAATTGATTTCAAGATCCTTAGTCTGGCTTACAGTTCACTTCACTCGCTTGTGCCAACCTACTTATCCGACCTATAAGGTATAATAATAATAACATTAATAATACACTCGATAAAGCACCCTCGGAGAACTCAATCTCTTTCTAGGCACATTGAATTGGCTGCAACGAAGCAGATCGAATGGTGAGTGGTATCATGCTTAATAAACAATATGAATACAATGGTTAGGGGTAACATGCACAGGGTCAGCATTCCTTTGACTTGCTAGGAGGCAGCCCTTAAGAGGTTAGCCTTCAAGTGGTTCGAGCCGGCCCTCATGCAAAGCAGTGGCTTGCGGAAGTGCTCCGGAAAAAAGTCCCGAGTGCAGCAGCTTGGTAAGCGAACGAATCAGCTGCCCACGCTGTCGCTCGAGGCAGCTGATGGGAGGGAGCAGCTCAAATGCTGGACGCGGAGGTTCTGACAGAGAGAGAGAGAGAGAGAGAGAGAGAGAGAGAGAGAGAGAGAGAGAGAGAGAGAGAGAGAGAGAGAGAGAGAGAGAGAGAGAGAGGGCCAGCTGGCTGCAGCTGGCTACGCCGCATAAATCTCCTGAGACTGTGCGGTTTCTGAATAGCGGTCAATGGTGCTGCAAGAAGCCGTACGCCGAACTACTAGCTGGTGGGACGTGACTTGGTCTTTGAGCCTGTCTGCCGATTTCTTGCTCCTTCCTTCCTTCCGACGACGCCGATGCTTTGTAGCCCTTTCCGGCATCTGCCGGAGCCAGAATCCATAGCCCGGGTGTTGGCGAGCGGAAGATTTATGCACCTGGGCCAAGGCCCAGGGATATGGCGCTCGCTCTTCACGAATCGGGTCGTGCGTTTCGAGTCCGTCAGTGATCTAGTTTGTATTGACCACTGCAAGTGGTGGCGATAGCCATGACGGCTCTTCCGCCGCTACATTAATGAGGCTGAGTATCTTCAGTTATCAAAGGCCGCCCCACCGAAGCTGATGCTGACGACTTCAGAGTTAAAAGGACAGCTTGTCGCCGTCGGCGTACAAATAACGATCCCGACGCTGCGGGTCAGAGCCACCCTCTCGGCAGACGCTAGGTAGATAAAGAGCAGCGATGGACAGAGAGCGGGTACTTGGACCCGGCAGTTGCTGACAGGTTCGCGGTGCAAGACCTTAGCGACGCACGACATGAACTGAACGAGAGGACCCGGGCAGGTGCGACCTGAGTCATTATGTCCTCATCGGCTAGACCTATTGTTGTCCTCAATCTCTCTAGCAGCAGGATCCTGTGATCAATGGAGTCAAAGCTTCCAGCAGGTCTTGCAGGCAGACGAAGGCATAGACTTTACTGTCCATGACAGAAGGCCATTAGCCTATGGATGAGAGTGGTTTCAGTGGAATTGGGTCGCTTTAGTCAGCCATGAATTTCTTGGTAAGCCTGCTTTTGATGCTGACGGTGGCAGCAGTCGACGACGACCGAACGCTGCAGCTTTGAATGTTCGATGGAAACCTTTGCTGCACAACGACCGCTTAGTCTCAATGACTTGCACGGAGTTACATGCATTAGATGCATACAATGCATGTGCTGCGAATCGGAATGCTAGCCACTCCCTTAAGCGCCCATAGTAGAGGATTGTAGCACTGTGATGGCTGTTCGTCTCGGGAGGGAGAGAGAGAGAGAGAGAGAGTAGGACAGTATATGTACACACAGTCTATCGTACGCGAGCACAGGACGTAAACATTCTAAGGCCCCTAATACGGTCCGCTCGAGAGACTACTTATCGGCTAACGAAGTCTCTCTGCGGTTCCACGAATGGCTGCCGTTAACGGAGGCGAGTCATCAATGCTGAAGAGGCAAATACAAACCCTGCTCTCAGAGGATTAGTGCTAGTAAGATACATTGATGTGTTTACGCGGCGATTGCACTGGCTATTGGTAAGGGCGTTGGCTCGTCCGTCTGTGGCTAAGCGAGTTAGCTTCGATGCTACAGGGCCTCGAACGGCTCGGAGCGCCGACGGCCAAATCGAATGTTCGCGGTGCGCCGGCCGCACGACGCTAAGGACGGAGCGCCGCCGCTGCTGGCGCCGAGAGGTTATGAACTCTGCGAGGACGATTTCCACGACCGCCGGCGAGGCAAGCCCGCCGTACCGGATGCTGGTCACACTGCCGCGTGCCGGCGCTCATGCGGCCAGCTCGTGCGAGGTAGGCCTGCCTACGCCGCCGCCGCCACCGGCGAGAACTGGCTCGCAGGCGGGCAGACAGACAGGAGCGCCGACAGCTCTCGTAGAGGCCGCACGAGTTGCTAACAAGTTTCGACGGAGAGCGAGCCGCGTGAGTGGTGGCAGAGCGCGCCCCCAGGGCAGTGCGCTGCTCGAGGCGCTTGCGCGAGGAGGGCTCCTCGCTGTCGTCGTGCACGAGGTGCGTCTTTTGTTCTGTATGAATAGAGCCTGAATAATACAGAGTTGTAAAGTCAGGGTATAATAAAAGCCACCAAAATCAACTGTACATGCCGAATATAGAAGCTTCAGATAACTTGTGGGCGGATTGGCTGAGCCGAGCCGAGCCCGGATCTCCACGCTGCTTCTCCCGCTGAGATCTGCGGGGGTTCACCACACTGCACTCGCTGGCGCTGTCCGTCGTGGGACACGAGGA
Source organism: Cristatella mucedo (assembly GCA_009760855.2). NCBI lineage: Eukaryota > Metazoa > Bryozoa > Phylactolaemata > Cristatellidae > Cristatella > Cristatella mucedo. The sequence continues at coordinate 2,136,718 of WPIO01000057.1, forward strand.
AGAAACCGATCTGGAATCTCTCTCCTGACCAGTGCATCGAGATCTGGACGGCCATCTCCTTCAACGACAAGCAGCTCGGGAGCCGCCTGAGCAACACCCGCGCCGACATGTTCACGAAGTGGGCGTCGAGCGTCGGCAAACGTCGGGCCGAGACGTCGACGTGCCGGTCGACGATGAGGACGAGCGGGACGCGAAGGGCGCATGCGAGTTTGACTACGTCGAGGTCGGCGTGGACCTGCATAGCGACGACGACGGAGACCTGTTCCTGGAGGAGACGGACGTCTCTTTGCTCCAGTAGTGCCAGGACGTCTAGTTTGAATAAACGGAAGACGCAAATCGAGGGAAATAGTGGTACTGCCGGGCGCGCGATGATCTTTCAAGGATTTTCATGATTGCACTGAACAAATGTGTATTATACTTGTATGTACTGTTCAATAAATGACCGGATCTGAAAAATCGTATTATACAGAGCAATAGGCACGTCCTTCCAGGCCCACACAGAAGCACGGTTGAAGCCACCAAAAAGCTGCTCTGCCGCTGCAGGAAATAAGTGAAAACCTTAGCAGGTCCGACACCCTCATTTGTATAGCTGCAGAAGAGCCTTTAATGCTTATCGCCACCGCCTGCAGTGGGCTATAAACGAGCAGGACATCGAACCCACGCGAGCTGGCTCGTGAATAGCGAGCACCTTGCCTCCTCGTCTAAAGTCCCAGGGACAGGAACGGGATCGTCGAGTCAGCTAACATTTTCTCTACCGTGTACGTGGCAAAGCGGAAGAAGGGTCGTCCCCCCATCTACCTGCCGCTCTTCCCCTCCTACCTACCTCGGCCCAGTCTCAACTTCAGACCGTGTCCCCATCCGGACCAGGCGGTGCCACTAGAGGAGCTGCTGCGTTCGCCCAGTCGAGTTTCGCACTCGCCGAAACCACCTCCAGCGTGGCGCCACGCGCATCGGCCGTTGCCCGCCAGCGGCAAGAACGCCCCAGAAACCTGGACTTAATAGGTCGAGCCTCTGTATTAGCAAGGCGGACGCAAGTTCGCACGCCGATCCGAGCTGCCGCAGACGGCCGCGCGCGATCCTTCGCCCTTCGCCCGAATCTGACGCGCGCAGCAGCGAAGCTTGCGAGCGGCTTGCCCGCAAGCCACGTGCTCAGCACGTCTGCAAGCGAGCAGCGAGCGTGCGGCGCCAGGACCGGCGAGCGTATATAAGTTAAGCGGCCGCCGGAAGCGGCGAGCCGCTGGCAGGAAGAAGCGCAGCCGCACGCCGGGCCTCGAGGCCCGGACGGGTCGCGTCGCAGCGTCGGTCGTGCGAGCGACGGATGAAAACAAAAGCGACGGCCGTTCTAGACGCAAAGCTCTCGAGCGTCCGGCTCGCGTCTTCGCGCGCGACGCCGCCGCTCGCGACGAAACGCGAGTGCGCCGGGGACGTCCAAACAAGGCCGTCGAGGAATTCGGCCTGGCTCGCGGCCACCGTCAATAGCGCGCGGTCGGCGGCGCGTCCGACCATTAAATGGTTATCTTCCGGCCCGGCACGGCTTCGCGCGCCCTGCTGACATCTTCCACCAGCTCCTCGGGCCACGGTGCCTCGTCGACGGTGGCGGCCGAGAGCGAGCTGGCAGCCGAGAAGGTGCTGCTGAGAGTCGAGAAGGAGCTGATGGCGCTGCTGCGGCGGCGGTCGCCTGGGCCGACCAAGGCGGCGGCGGCGCCGTAGTAGCAGGCGCTGAGCACCTCGAGCGAGCGGTTGTGCGTCTGCAGCGTGCGCACGAGTCCTCCGAGCGCCTCCGCCGAGCCGCCGCACAGGTCGACGTGCAGAGAGCGCAGGCTGCCGCGGCTGCCGGCGAGCGCCTCGCTCAGGCAGCGCAGGCCGTCGTCGGCGATCGGATTGTTACTGAGCGACAGCTTTCGCAGCGACGACGACGCCTCGCCGGCGAGCAGGGCTGAGCTGAGCGCAGCGCAGCCGGCCGCCGTCACGCCGCAGCCGTCGGCGTGCAGCTCCTGGAGGGCGCACGCCGGCGCCGCCGCCAGCGCGGTGGCGAGCGCGCGCGCGCCCTCGTCGAGCACGAGATTCTGGCTGACGTCGAGGCTCGCCAGGCGGCAGCCGCCGCCGCCACAGGCGAGCGCCGAGCAGAGGCTCGCGCAGCCGCGCGGCCCGAACGAGTTGTTTCGCAGGCTCAGGCGCCGCAGCGTGCAGTTGCGGCTGAGCGCGACCGCCAGCGCCGCGCAGTCGTCGTCGCCGGCCTCGTTGTGGCTGACGTCCAGGACGCGAAGCCGCGACGACGACGGCGGCGGCGGCGAGGCTCTCGACGAGCTCTCGCCGCCGGGAAGCAGGGCGTCGGCGAGCAGGCGCCCGCAGCCGGCCGTCAGTCCCGTGTGGCTCAGCACCAGCTCGACCAGCGAGCAGCCGCCGTCAGACAGCATTGCGGCGGCGAGCACGGCGAGGCCGTCGTTGCCGATCGGGTTCAGGCGCAGGTCGAGCAGGCGCAGACGCGAGCCGACCGCGAGCGCCGGCGCGAGCGCTCGCACGCCCAGCGCCGTGACGCCGTTCTTCGCCAGCTGCAGGCCGGACGTGACGTTCCGCTCGCGAATCGCGGCGGCGAGGCGCGCGCACGACGCGTCGCCGAAGCTCTCGTTGTACAAGTCCAGCGCGAAAGTCGGATCGCCGCCGCCGTCGCCGACGACGACGTCGTCGCCGTCCTGGCCGGAGCGGGCGTCGTCGCCGCCACGGTCGCGCTCCGACGACGACGACGGCGACGGCATCCAGCCGGTCGCGCGAGCGCCAGCGGCGCAGCTGACCGTGCACTGCTTCGTCGTCAGCGAGAAGTTGCGGCCGCCGGCGGATGCGCCGATGCGAAACACGTCGTCCAGCGAGTCGAGGAGGCGCGAGAGCGCCGGCTGCCCGCCGCCGCCGCCGAGTGCGTCGTCGTCGGCTCGCAGCACCGCGCGAAATGCGTCGAAGCAGGCGTCGCCCTTTTCCAGCATCAGGTCGATGAGCGCGTCAGTTCTCTCGCGCTCGAACTCGCCTCGCAGTCCTGCCGTCACCTCGGACAGCAGCGCTGCGCCGCCGTGCTGCAGCGCTGCCTCGTCGATGTGACCCAGCCGCCGGAGCCCTTCGATGGCGGCCGGCACGTCCAGCAGCTGCGCGAGCGCGTCCTGCGCCAGCGACAGGATCTGCCAGCCGCGCGCTCGCGTAGCGTAGTGGTTCGTGTATATGCAGCCGCCGTCTTCGTCGTCGGCGGCGGCGGCAGGCGTCGCCGAGCCGGCCGCCGCCGGTTCGCTGCCCGCGCCGCTGCCGCTGACGAGCGTCTGCCTGGACAGCGACCGTCGCAGTTCGTCCCACATGGCCACGAACTCCTCGGTCGTGTGTGAGATGCGCTTGGGCTGCGTCGACGCACGGTACGAGTAGGTGCGCGGCGGCTTTCGTGGCCGCTTGCTGACGCTCGCCGAGCCGAGGCTGTCGGCAGGCGACGACAGCGAGCAAATGGACGACGCGTCGCCGGCGGCGTCGTCGCCACCCAACGTCGACGACGCGCGGGTCGGCGGCGGCCCGGCAGGCGACTGGGCCGCCGCGCGTTCCGCCTCGACCGCAGCCGCCGGCCGAGATGCTAGGCGCCGAAGCCGAGGCGGCGGCGTCGACGGCGGCGGCGGCACCGGAAGCGTCCCGGCGCTCGGCGATATCGCAGCGTCGGCTGCCGCCGCAGCCGGTGCGTCTTCGAGCGAGCGAACGAGCTGCCGGCCGTCGTCAGCCGCAGCGACGGACGGATGCGATGGCATGTCCGGCGGAAGCTGTCGGTCCGAGCCTGTGGACAGCGTCGGCTGCCTGCCCGAGGCCAAGTTCGAGAAGTCTCCAGTCGCCGGACGACCGAAGCAGACCGGATTCGACGAATGTTCGCCGTGGCGGACGACGCCGATCGCTTCCGAGGAGGAGCGGCTCAGTCGGGCAGTCGTCGACGGCGCGAAGCTCGACGCGAGCGGTACGATGTGAAATCGGACGCCGGTTCTGTGCGGCAGCTGCTGCTGCGTCGCCGCCGCCGACGAAGTGGCCGCGGCCTCGCAGCCGGCGGTGGTGGCTCCTTCGCCGGAGCTGTCGCCAGTCGGCGCCGAGCAGTCAGTCTCGGCGCCGTCGTTGGCCGACGGGTGGCTCGCGCTCTTGCTGATGTCTTTCACCAGATCCACCGTGCTGCGAACGGTCAAGGTCGATGACCGGCCGGCGGCAACGGCGGCCGGACCCTTCGAAAGAGTCGCCGAGCCGTGCAGGCAAAAGTCATCGCCTTCGGCGTAGCCGCGCGGCTGCGCCGCCGGCACCGCGCGGCAGCAGCTGGACGACGGAGAGGAGGCAAGCGAACATCCGCTGCCGCCGAGGCTGCTTCCGCCGCCGACGCCGCTATCTCGCCTCCAGCCGGCGGTGACTCTCGGGAGCACGTCCGGCACCATGCCTAAATGAAGAGCGACGGACGTAAGAGACGTCGGGTGCTGCTAAGGGCGGCGGCGGCGGCGCAGGAGGCAGCACTGCGACGACGACGATCGGCGGAGGCAGCGGCTTCACGGCTCGTCGAGCGCAACGCACGCGCTAGATAGAGCAGCACGAGAGGGGCGGGGCGGGACGGGAGGCCGATTGAGGTAGCGATTGCCTGCTGCGTGCAGGCGCACCTGCGGCAGCCAGTGGGCAGGCGGCGCGCCATCGCACGAGTCCCGCGCGAACGCCCTTCGAAGAAGCCGCGAAGGACGCAGGGCACGCGTAGATTGCCCCCACCCAAGCTCGGCACGACAACTGCCTACTGCTGGCGGCCTCGGCGTAACCGCATCTGCACCGGAAGCACCTCGCTATCACTTCCGGTTCGCGCAAGGTGGGCCGACGAGCACACAGGTGTAGATCGGCATGCGACAGCAGCAGCAGCGCGGCTGACGGCCGCGCCTAGATCAGTCGATACTGGCGCGAACGGCACCTGCACACCTTCACAGCGACTGCCAGCGGACTAGCTGCTGCTAACTACGCTAGGTGGCTAGTTCCCTGGGCGCAGGCGTCGTGGCTGGCGAAAGGCTCGGCAAAGGGACTCAGTCGCCCGCTCACGCGATAGCAAGCCCGCGGCCATCCATCGCCGCCGAAATCCTCCAACGCCATCTTTGCTCGACTCGAACTGCCGCCCGGCAGCGGCAGTAAACCTATTCCACTAAGCGGCGACCGCAGGCCGATAGGCTACGGTGGCGTCTAGGCGATTGCGGCGACGCAATCGGCGAAATCGGCGCAGTAGCACGGAAGAGGCGAGCTAGCGCCGGATGCGCGGCCGACTTCGCGTTGTGCGAAATTAATGGCTCGTACGGGCAACGGCGGCGCAGACGGAAGGGTGGCTTCTAAGTAAGGCTGACCGCCACTGACCGCAGTGTTAACTTGAGGCTGGTAGCGGCGTTAACGCAATGCTTGCACTTCCGGGGCTGCGGGAAAAGAGAGCAGTGGGGTTCCGCAGAGCAAGCGGCCGTCGGCGTGTCGCCGACCGGCGCGGCCGACCGGAAGCCACCCAGGACGGCGAACGCGTGCGGCGAACGGCGCGAACCGCGTCCGCTGTGCACACGCGCTCGCGCTGCTCGTTCGCTGAGCGTTCGCAGAGCGGTGCGAACACGACGCCGCCGGCGCTGACGCTCGAAAGCGCCGCCGGCTCGCTCGTCGGCAGGACTTCCGGTCGGCTCGAGGGCTCCGCCGGTACCAGCGTGGCTGCGAGATCACGCGAACGCGGACGCTATAGCGCCGTGGCGATCGCTCGCGCACCTCCTACGGCGTCGGCCCCGCCGCGGCGGCCGCCGAGTCTAGAGCAGGGCGCGCGGAGCACCCGCGGCGGCAGCTCGAGCCGGCCGCTATCCCCGCCCTCGTCCGGCTCCGTTCCGCCGGTCGCCCAGCGGCGGCGGCGCGCAACCGAGGGCGGCCGCGCGCGACGCGCTCGACTGCGGGCGCGGTGCGTCACTGACCTTGATGCAGGCCGAGCGGCGGCCTGACAGGCTTGAGCAGAGGCGCGGTCGGGCTGCAGTCGCTGCTGCGTCGGCCCCGCTTGCCGGCTCGACGCGGTGGCGCGGCGGCGGCGGCGGCGTCGCCGCTACGCCCGCCGGCGCAGCTCGTAAGCGCAGAGCCCATCGTCGGGCGGGACGATCCCTTAAAATCCTCCGCAGTCACTGTCGCTGGCTCCGCCGAGGACCTGCTCGAGGCGGCGGCCGCAGAAGATGGCACAGGTAGCGAGAGCTCACCGGCGGTGCTCACGCACCGGCCTGTTAGCGCACCGCTACCGACGAGTCGCGGGCCGAGAATGAATGGCTCGGCCCGCGGTCGGGCGTGTCTCTGGCGAGCGAGAGACGCGGACCAATAGCAAGAGCCGAGCGTGACCCGCCGCCGCCGTGCGTACGTCACACTCGTGCAGCGACGGCACCCCGCCTCATCCGGGTCGGCAAGTACTGCCAGGAGTAGGAGGCTATTGTGCTGGCCTCCCCGACCTGCCGCGCTGAAACGCTCATCCCTATTCGATTATTTCCCAGCGACGTCGCAGGCAGCGATACGCGTCGCGCTTGCAGCGGTTGCGCTGCTGGGCGACGCTGCCCAGGCAATCTTGACGTAAAATGTATGGCGAGAGATGCAGTTCTTTTAGTGGGCGCTATACAGCTGCCTTTTCGGCATCATCATTGGCCTCCCGCAGGTCGAGTCGTAGCTTAACCCCGTTACCTAACATATCCCACGGTGCGTATAGAGAGAGATATAGGAGAGGGTTTCGCAAACAGGTTCCGCTTGGGGCGTAAACAGGACCGGGCTTTGAGCTGCCTGCGTGCTCGGTGCGCTATCTCGACGCGCGCGGCGGCGCGAAGTGCGCCCGGCCTATAAGTCGTGCGCCGTATGCCGTAGCGCACTTAAAGGGCAAAGGTCTTTGCCGACGCGCGACGAGCCCTGGTAGGGCTGTCACCTCGACGCTCTGCCAACGAGTCGCCGTTGCTGCACCGCTGGCATGCCGACGGTAGCGGGGCTCGGCGGTAGAAGGGCCAGGGCGGCAATCGATACGGGTTGCAAGGCAGCAGTGGCCGCTGCTAATCTCTAGGGCAGCAGCAGCAGCAGCCACGATTTGGCTGGTGAAGACGCATCGGCATCGACGCTGATGCCCGGCGTCAGGCGCTCTGCCCAGACCTAGTCGCGAGCGGGCAAGGTCATCTATGGAAGACGAACGCGAGCACCGGCGAGCGTCGCGAGCATCGGACGCATCGTCGTTTGGCTGGATTGGTCACGTGCGCGAGTTTGACTGCGTGCATGCGGCTCGAGCGATCGCGAGAGAGGCTACATGCTTCATCGCTCGTCCGATATGATTAAATATGCAACACGTGCAGTAAACCATTTACGAATCTGCAACCAGGATGAGATCGGATGATGATGATAAAGTATGTTTGCACGTACGCTCGGTATATCAAGCCAGCTTAGCTCCACGGCCAGCCGGGCTAGGCGTTTCTAGCTACGCAAAATTGACTGCAAGAATCAATTAAGATTTATATGATATAGTGATCAAGTAACGTGGGTAACGAGGAGAGTGTAATGTTAACTAAGCCCTAAAAGAAATGGAGCCCTAAAACGGATCTAGCTCTAAAATAAGACCCACCTAGCAGGTCTTCACAGTCATAAACTTAATTTGCTTGAAAAAACACAAGCAGTGATGAATTGATGTCATTCATGATAAGGGAAATATCAAGATGCGTGGTATTTTACAATCGAGAATCGAGAAGAAATGCATAACTAACCACTACATAACTAACCACTGCCACTACCGCTCGCGTATTGCGCGTTGCGACTATGAGAAAATGCCCCTAAAGTGCCGGGGTAACATCAACGGCTATCCAGCGAATACACAAACATATCGCGGAGCCGGTCAGCATGCGATTAATAAAAGACACGTCGCGCCGAATATGCACGCACACTGCACATACCACCAATGGCTCCGGCACCGTTTCAAGGAGGCATGTAATATAATTCATTTGTATAGCGCCCCAAGAAGAGAACTTAATCTCTATTCAGGCGCTTCACACATACCGCAGGGCTCGAGCCCACGACCTCAGCTAGACATTGGTCGGGGCGAGCACCTTAACCGCTGGACCAAACCAGCTTGGCGGGCAAATGAGGCAACGAGAGGATAAGTGGGTGGAGGTGGGGGCGGTTCTGCAAGATTGGCCGAGACCGAGAGCCACAGTCGAGAGCAACGCCGACACGTCTGTCCGGCATGCACCGTGCATGCACCGGTCGCTCAGAGACGAGCCGACCTAGCTTTAGGAGGACAGGCAACTGTCACACGTCGCCGCCGTCTCGTCGTCCGACGTTTCGTCGTCCTCTGCGAATTGAACCCGCGAGCTCCAAGCTGCAATGCAAGCGTACTTCCGTCTCGCCCACTTCGATAGGCAGCTCGCCGAAAACTCCCGCCTCACAGTGGAAGGCGAGTGTGAGTGTCCGCTCACCAAGTCGGTGGTCTCTTCCTGCCAGTGCACAATCTTGCAGCTGTTTCTTAACGCAGGAAATTCCTCGTCCGAGGAGAGACGGAGAGAGAAGCTTGAAAAAGCTTTCAATAACTCTAAAGAGCCAATTGCACCCCTGCTCTAATCGTTATAGGCGTGTCTCTGCTTCGTTATCGATTCGTTTCTTTCGAAAGTGGGCTACGCATTTCTCTTCCTGCGATTTTTACCTTTTGTCTTTTCCAATTGAATCTAATTTTAAAACGCCAGTGTATTTACCGCTTGCATTTTTGTTCACGCGGACTCTCTTCTCACTGACCAGTGCCCGCAGGAAAAGCGATTGCGATGTCCGTTTAATGAACGCAAGAGCGAGTGCTAATTTCCAATTTCAGCATAGTGCGTTTTTCATTCGCACGAATATTCGCAAATTGCGCGAGCCGCTTTACCGTCACTCGGCGGCAAATCGGCTGAGACGTCCATTTACGGGATTTACACACATTTAAGAATGTATTTAAGAATGTATCCGGCGATGCGGATTGGCTGAAGGCTAACGTGGAGTGAGTATTGAGACCGCTCGCTCGATCCCGCGTGCTCTAGAAGCTGAGGCGCCTTGAAAATTATAATACGAGCGCGATTATTATTCATTTGAAAATTACAAAAATTATAAATACGATGCATTCGCCTAGCGCCCTAAGAGAACTTAATCTCTATTCGGGCGCTTCACTTATGCCTCGGCGCTCGAGCTCACGGCCTCGGTCATCAAATACATTCACCTTGACCTCGGTTCTGGGCGAGCGCCTTAACCGCGGGGCCAAAGCGGCGCGTTTATCAAAATGTAACGCGGAAGCTCCAGCCTCCCGCGGCGGCCCCGTGAAAAGCTCGCCAACCGGCCAGCTAGCCGATGCAATGGCGACTGCGGCGGCGTCACCAGCGGCAGCCGGCAACGCAGCGACTTACTTTCGCGTCGGATGCTGACGGCGGCGCTCTCTGCTGCCGCCGCTGTTGTAGCCGAGCTCGCCCAGGACGATCTAACGCCTCAGCTCCTCGCGGGTGGCTGGCTGGCGTCCGCGCCGCAGCCGAGCTTTGCGTCCGCTCGAGCAATGGCGGCGAGGGCGAGCCGCAGCGATCGCCGGAACGAACGGGCCTCAGTCCGCGCCCGGAGCTAAGGCGGAAGCTCGTCGCTCGGCACTCCGTCGTCGGGCAAGCGCAGCGCAGCGCCGCGCGCGCGCGCCCCGCTCGTTCAGTGCGGTCAAAACGTCGGCTGAAAAGCGACGCCTACCCCGCCTCGCGCGCACCGGAGTAATAAGTAAATAATAAATAAATACTAGCTGATTTAACAGCCTCTTTTTGTATAGCGACAGAAGAGCCTTCACGGCTATCACCATCGCTTGCAGTAGCGATAAAGGATCGCCCACTGCAGGATTCGAACCCACGACCTCGTGGCCGAGGTCGTGAAAAGCAACCGCCTTACCTAGTGAGCCATTACGGGAGTAATGGCGTCGCGACAGAGATGTCTTCGTGGCGAGGGGGTTCCGCTGGAAAGGGTTGCGTCGAGTCAGAGGCGCCGGTGCGTCGCGTCGAAAAGCGGCGGCCGCCGCGAGCACGTCGGCGCTGCCAGCGGAGCCAGCGGCGCGCCGAGAACTCACGTTCCGACGACCTCGGGGAGTGCGACGCGAGTGCGTCTCCGGCGAGGGCTCCTTTAATCCGAGCTCGCGAGGCTCGGCGAGGCAGCGGCTACTCAGATTTTGTTTACGACCGCGGAAGTTCAAACGCTGTCGGCTCGTTTATTTCGACGGTAAGCGGCCATATACCACCTCGCCCCGCCCCGCGCCGCCGCCCGGCGAGTCATCCGCGCCGATCTGGGCGCGCCTGCAGCGACTCGGACGCTGTCCGAGCGGCGCGGCGACCTGCGCACGACGCCGCGCGCGAGAGCGCGCGCGCGCCGCCTGCTTTAGGGCGACGCGAGAGCTTACCTAACTCGACGGGCAATCGACAGATGCCGCGAGCGCGCCTGACTGGCTAAACTGTTGCAACTCGGGTCCTCGCCCGACCCCCTACCCCCCTACTTGAAGGTGGCGCTGCTTTCAAGCGCCGAGCGCGACCGCCGAAGACGATACGGTCGCCGCGTACGGCTGCATTTTGCAGCGCTCGCGCTGCTTAGCACCCGAGGCTGCTCCAAGTAGCGATTCTCTTTGACGCTCTCCGCTAACTTCATTCGGTGACTTTACTAGTTTGCGAGATTGCCGTCCGTCATTTAGCTCAGTCCGAGCGCTTCTCCTGCCCCGCCTGCGGTCTCACGTTCTCTGACAGTGGGATAGCCAGGCGTTGGGCTGAAGCCCCTAGCCCGGCGGCTGCATTGTGGCCGATTTATTGCCGTGTTATAAACCTATGGGCCGATGGCACCTACGGTCACGCTGCTACCGCTGCGGCGGCCAGTTTATGACCAAGCCGTGTTTACAAACCAGCGGAATTTATGGCGCTGCCTCTGGTTTATGTGCTGTGTCGGTTTTCCGAGAAAATGGTTTATGAGAGCGAGTCGCAGCTTACAGAGGGAGGCCAGTTGGAACACCGGCGGATGGCAGGACGGCTGCGTACGGGAGCGCTGTGGGGCGGGGCCCGCCAAAATATACGCTGTCGCCTTGAGCCCGCTTCTGTGTTTTTCGTGCCATCGCGTGCGTGCAGCTGGGAGAGCAGCTAAACTGCAAGCTAATACGGCACGAAGATGAGTATAAACGTAAAACTGACGGCAGCGGCAATTGCTCAGGGATAACGGCGCGAGTTTTAGTTCAACGGCTCTGAGCGGTCTTTGCGACCGTCGGGGCGTGGATCCCATCTACCGCTGCGCTTATTAGCGCTGCGGCAAGCAATGGCGCGGTTGAGCGGAATCATGAGAGGAATTGCTGCTCGCGCGCGTAATGACGCGTCCTGACAATGGTGTATTGGTACAACGTCTCGCCAACAGCAGGCTTGGACGAGGAATCGGTGCCCAGCAGGAGGCTATTATCCAACGAGTTGAGGAGCCCTCTCGTCAGGGCACAAGCGAATCAGGCAGGCCCTAGGACGGCTCACCATGCTGTCGGCCAGCGAGTTTTTTTTTCTCGAAGCCCCCAGGTGCTCGTAGCACTCGGCTGAGTGGCCCGAGAGCGCGGCGACCAGCCAGGGCCAGGGCCTTGGAATCGTGGTAGCACGGCGTGCGTCGCCTGCACGTGCCCGACCTGCGCCACGTGCCCGGGCACGTGGGAGGAGGAGGAGGCGCCCCTTTCACGCGAAGTCGACTTAATGGAAGCAGGGCCTCGGCCCCCGGCGCACCGTGACGCTTCCTCGCCATTACGATGACCTTTTTTAACGCGATATATTTCACTAATAATAACGATACTAATAATAATACATTTAATATAGTGCCCCAAAAGAACTCAGTCTCTTTCTAGGCACTTTACATTTGCTGCAAAGGAAGCACGAACGAATGGTTACGCAGTACTCGAAGCACAACCAAGTGGCGCCAGTTCGCGGAACCTGGTGGTCCTGTTCTAAACCGAACTAGCACTAGCTGATCACATCGACTACCAGTTCAGGTCTGTCCGCGTTCAGCTTTCTAACATTGCAAACTTTCGGGCGAGATTAGAAGACGAGTTCGTCCCCCACCCACTTGCGACGTCATGTCTCTCACTTCTGTGACTCGCTAGCCTTACTTCCTCTCGCCGTACAATAAGACGCGTACGAATGGTTAAAAACTCGGCAGCTTTGCCTGTCAGTCGTGAGCGTCTCAGTTGCCACGTGTTGCACCGCTTCTGACCGACGTGCACTGGCTCCCCATCAAGCGGCGCTTCGACTTATTATTCCTGCCACTCACTTTGGGTCCATCTGCTGCAATGCTCTGGTTTTCTTATCTTAACATTATTCACCGCGCTCAACGTGAGGACGTACGGAAGGGGCTCAAAGACTTCCAGTTCTGGAGAAATGCCTCCCCCCCCGTTGCTACGCTACTCGCGCAATGCTCAGCAGCTCTTCTGGTCTGTCGCCTGCGCTATAGCTGCCGTATCGCACGCAGTTCCGTCCTAGCTTCACTGCCTCCTAATAAAGCGTCAAATCAATTTCAACATCGTGTTTCTGGCTTCACGGTTCGCTTCGCTCGCAAGCACTAGCCTGCTGATTCCACCTGCTTGCTCCGTCAGAGTCGGCTGTCGCACCAGCCGCTTCGGTCTGCGTCTAGCCGTCGCACAGCCCCTCACATTACACTGAAATCATTTGGCAATTGAACCGTAATACGACTACCACTGATAGTAGTAAACGGTCGTTTGCATGGCGTCCTAAGACTTAATCTCCATAGCTTAATCTCTACCCTTGGGCTTCACAACTACGCTTCATGAGAATCGATACTCCAGGGTAAGTGACATGCACGGTATCAAGTATTCAAAAGTAAACAAGTATACTTTTTTTTAGCCAGCATGCTAAAACAAACATGAAAATACTCGTAGTTACTGGTTAGCAAGCCCTATAAATAGCATGCATCGAATCTGGCACAGGTAGGAACGCCAAGCGAACCCAAGCGACAAACGAAATGCTTTTACTGGAGTAAGGAAAGCCTGACGAGAATTGATGCGTCTTGAGCTGAGGCTTAATGGATGCAAGGTTGTCGCAGCTAACTACCGTACCTGGAAGCCCGTTTCGGACTTCCGGTGAGCACTTTACCCCAGGGTTTTGCCCAGGGATAAGATGCTCGCTCTTCACCATACAGGTAGCGTGCTCCGAGTCCTGCAGTGGCCGATCCTTTATTGCCCTTTATTGTAAGCCGTGGTGATGGCCGTTAGTGCTCTTCTGATGCTATATAAATGAGGCTGTTAAATCTCGATGACTTTTTTTAACGAGATTAAGGCTCGATCGCTGAAAGATTTAATTTTTACATGACGGACGGCAGTGTGACTAGATGCTGATGAGAGCGTGGTTCAAGAGCACAGTGGATGAGCAACGAGGTTGAATAGATAATAATAATAACAATAGTAATAATGAATTTGATAAAGCGCCCTCAGAGAACTCAATCTCTTTCTAGGCGCTCTACATTTGCTGCAAAGGAAGCACGATCGAATGGTTAGCGGTAGCATACTCAATAAACAACAAGAATAACATCGTTTTGGGTAACATGCACAGGATCAGCATGCAAGTGTGGTTAGTAGCAGCATGCACAGTGTCAGCATGCATAAGCAAATAAAAGTCGAATCACAGTGACCCTCTAAATGCTGTGATAAATAGATGCGTTTGTAGTTTCTTTTTAAAATGTGGTCAAGTCAGGAGATGTCTTGACGCAAGTCGGGAGTGAGTTCCGGGCTTTGGGAGCACACAAACTAAAGGCGAAAGGTAAGTAACATTGTGAGCCATTCAGATTTAAAGCATCAAAAGTCTGGAACTTGCTTCCAGCTACGGTCACCACCTGCCGAGGCCTTTCATCATTTAAGCCTCAGGCAAGGCCGTCTCCGTTACGATCAGCTTTCCTTTGTCCCAGGGAACTTGCATGTTTTGTTCCTGTCTGTTTGTGCACTTTCTTGTACACGTTTATTCAGTGCATGTTACCAGACAGTGATTCTTCCTACCGGTGCCCCTGCGTGTCGGTTTGCTTCCTTTAGCACACCGGCCTAAGCACGAAAATAGTTGGTTTGCATGCTTCTTGCATGCTTCTCTAAGCAAGATATCGTACACATCATTAACAAGTGGTTATTGGCTCTCTTGCAGAGAGATGTAAAGCATTTGGATAGAGATTATGTTTTCTAGGAACATTATGTAAACGACCTATCACTTTTATTTTTATTATTAGCGCCACAAGCTTAAAACTCAGTTCGGACTGACATGGCATCGATTTTCGATTTGATTAAATTAAAAAAGAAGCTAAATCTGCTTAACCGGAGCATACTTTGCTCCGTCCGAGTGAGCTGTCCTTTGTGTGACTAATCAATTGATATGCTTCATTTTCAGCGAACGGAAAACACTTAGAAAAAGATCTGGTTTTCTTTGGATACTATTTAAATATTTTTTGTTATTAGCGGTAGCATTATTAAGGAGCCCTGGGCTCTTTTCACCTTCCTACGATTAGCTGTCTTCGGAAAGATTGAGGTCTGGTTACCTCCGTGTGTAATCCTAATTTCGCCTTTGCTTCTCAGGATCTTATGATACGATCTGCTGCTCTCACTAGAGTCGCTTAGCTAAAATATATTCACGTGTGAAGCATCCCAGGAGAACTTAGTTTCTATTCAGGAGCTTCACTTCACATATGCCACGAGTGCTCAAGCGCATGATACATACACTTTAAGCCTCGATCATCAGATACATACACTTTTAGCTTGGTCAGGCGAGTACCTTGACTACTGGGCCAAGCCAGCTAGGCAATCGTATCGAGCACTTTACATAGACTGTAAAGTAAGCGAATAGCTCATTTGTTATAAAAAAGCACAATTGCAGCAAGCATAGGAACACGAAAGAGATTTTGCATGAACAGAACGAATGCGATAAACAGTTACATTTCAGCTTTAAATTTCAGTTTTAAATGTCGCCAAGTAAGGGCAATCGTGATGTCACTCGTAGCGAAATCATGGCTTCGAGTTCTTAGGAACTAAAGGCACGGTCAATCGGATCAATAACCAACCTCAAATTTTTGAGGTTGGTCATTGATTAATCCGAGCTAGAACCTTAGATATGCTTAAGTAGTTTAACTGCTCTGTTGTGCTTTAATCTGTCAGTGCTGCACATTGGCCATGCGGCTTTGATCACGTCTATTGCGATCATTTTGAGCAATAAATCATCTAATAAATACTTCGGCGAAATGACTGACCTGGTATCTTTTTCAAGGTCAGCCATGCAGTTGCGGTCTGAGACCGATGGCTAGAAGCTGGGGGAGAGCCACGGCGGCCGCGGTGGCGGCGGGGGGGGGGGACTCTGGCCCATTGCACGAGGACCGGCAATGAAGAGGCAGAGGCACAGCCATGGCAGCACCTGCTTGCTCCGCTGAAATTAGCTTCGCATCGTGATCCACGGTTATTCACAAAATTTTGCACTTTAATTCATGCCTACTATTTTATCCGTTGCACTAAGGTGCACACAATGTATAGTAAAAAGAGATGAGTAGCTGGATGAGCTGCCAATGAACAGGCACCATTTACCCAGGTGACAGATAATTTATCTAGCCTAGACTAGATCACCAACAGTGTTACAGAAATACTGCCCATCGTGCCGAATGAAGAACTTGGAAGAAAGTTGGTAGATCTTTCTCTCTCTCTCTCTCTCTCTCTCTCTCTCTCTCTCTCTCTCTCTCTCTCTCTCTCTCTCTCTCTCTCTCTCTCTCTCTCTCTCTCTCTTCTCTCTCTCTCTCTCTCTCTCTCTCTCTCTCTCTCTCTCCTTATCTCTCTCTCGTCTGGTACTTTCGCACTGCCGTCCAACAAGTTCTTCCTATTAAGCCGAGATCTCAAAAGCTCAGCTTTAGACTGGGTAAAACCAAGGCTTGAGACACATCTTTGATATTTTTTGTTTGGGTAAGTACGGTATGTACGGTATGTACGGTACGGTACTTGAGGCTTAATGATAATGCACTGGCAATTCTATGGCACTCTGACGTTCACATATGAACGAGCCGCTGAGTTATGACCTTAGATTAAGGCGAATGCCCTTTGATGTTGGATTACCCTTTGGTATGCATTTATGGCTAGGGCCTTCAGATAAAGAAATAGCATTTAATGGTCAAGTAATCCGGGTTGGTGGACTGCGAAAACCAACCACCCGTAGAGCGGCCCTGTTTGCGCTGGTCACTGGCGCCGTTGGGTAGAAACACATCGCCCCCAGGGCTATTGTGCGGTCGCGTTCCTTTGTCCGGCGAGTTACAGCTGGCGTTGTTCGGAATACCCTAGGCTTCCTCTCCTCAGCCTCGGTTGTAAATTGAGTCTGGATCTGCAATAATACGCTCCTCGCTGTCTGACTTGCTGCTCTTTCCTGAAGATGGCTGATCCATCTCCCGCAGTGGTGGAGACAGGCTGCTCAGGTCAGTGTGGTACTGGGACGAAGAATGAAGTCGATGAGGGAAGACATGGCGGGAGGCACGTCTTTGCTATTTCAGGTAACAAAATGGTACAGCGAGCAGTAGTAGCAGTTGCTTGAGTTAAAAGAGTCAAGTTCAAGCAAAATTCTTGGGCTATCAAAGCTTCGCGGCTTACTTTTGCACCAGCCTGTAAACATATCGGAATTACATGAAAAAAAATGATCTTTTCCATTGCTCAGGACCGATATTCCGTCTAGCGAGCGCAGCAATTACTCATCTCAACTTCAAGAGTTCTTTCGCGGTGTTGGCATGTGAAATGAAGGACTTGGGGCATGTTTAGATCTCCGTCAGGTAGGCCGAAATATGCTTTGTAGGCCTCCCACACTTTAACAGACGCTTTGACGGAGTACTCTACCGACATTGGCCTTGATAAATTGCCCACTCACATAGAAAATTACATCCGTGCAAGCAACTTCTTGCTGCCATGTCAATAGAATTTGGCTATTAACTATTCTCTTACTCTGCTACAATGTACAATAAGTATTAGTTTAAGTTACCTGTACTGTTACACTTCTATCGGTACTACTTTACAGTCGCCCCTCGTTTATGGCGATAAATCAGTTCCAGACTCCGCGATTATAAGTAATGATAATAATAATAATAATGCATTTTATGTAGCACCACAGATAATTCAGTCTCTTTTTAGGCACTTTACATTTTCCGTAAAGGAAGCACGACCGAATGGTTAGTGGTATCACGCTCCGTAAACAACACGACTAGCATGGTTAGGGGTGACATGCACAGGGTCAGAATGCAAGTATGGTTACTGGCAGCATGTACAGTGTAAGCGCGCATAAGCACATAAAGGACAAATAACAGGAAACCAGTAAATGCTGGGATAATTAGGTGCGTTTTTAGTTTCCTTTTAAATGTGGACAATTACAGAGATTTCGTGTCGCAAGTCGGGAGTGAGTTCCAAGCTTTTAGAACGTACGAACTAAAGGAACGGTCTCCAAGGGATTTGAGATTTGTACGATTATGGGTAAACAGTGCGATTACGAAAAGTAGGTGGTACGATGCTTAGCCTGGTGGGGCAGTAGATCTTATAGGTAGGCTGGAGCCAAAGAATGAAGGGACCTAAAAGTGGGTGACCAAACCTTGAAGGCGACGCTTTGCTTGACTGGGAGCCAGTGCAGATCGGTGAGAAGCGGTGTGACGTGGCCACTGCACGCTCACGACAGACAAGCGTAGCTGCAAAGTTTTGCACCAGCTGTAAGCACCTAAGTGCTCAGGCAGGCCAGTAGACCAGCAATCCGTGAGCTACAGAAGTAAAGACGGGATGTCACAAATGCATGGAACAATTTAGATGTGGTATCCCTGTCTAAAGAAGCCAGAGTTTTGGCAATATTGTGTAGCCGAAAGTAGGCAAACTTGACTCTGTAGTTGATGGAGCGTCCAACGAGAGGTCACTTTAGAACATGACACCAGATTTCATGCAGATTCAACAGGAGATATGCTGGCAGAGCCAATTTTGAGCGTTAGCCTTTTCAACTTATGAATCCCACTTGGTTCGCCATAACTAGTAAGTTGGTTTTATTGTTATCTAATTTAAGAAAGTTTGCTACTATCCATCTGCGGATGTCATCAATATACGCAGCAAGCGAGTTGAGAGAATTTGATGTGAATTTCCGCAAAGTATTATTTTTTATTTGCAAGCCAAATATTTCATAGTTTAGTAGCCAACAATTTCGTAGCCAATCTGAAAACAGTGAGCTCTGATTGGTTTCGTTTCGCCCCACTCGATCTTTTTGAAAAAGCTCTTGCCCACACACAAGGAGAGGTCTAGCGGCTGCACTTGGCTTTGAACAATTTGCAGGGGTGTTTGAATACATAAGAATACAGTCCATAAGTACAGTAATTTTAATTTTAGTTGTAATACGGGGTGTATAATTGAATGAGACAGCCGAGTGCTCTGTATCATTTTCACTATCTCGATTACAATTTTAATGAATCTATTTAAAAAATTGCGATAGAGTGAAGCCGCAAAAATTGAATCGCGTGAAGAGGGACTCCTTCGTAGGGTTATGTCCGCTTACTCTTACTAATTCAGTTAGCGGCAAAAAGCCTGCTATTTTCCGAGCCTTCCGCCCGCACCGTGCCTAAAAAACCACAGATCTTCAGATTACCTTTATTCTGAATAAATTGTTGTGCGTAGACTATTTTCTTATTCTCTATTTGCTCACAGGGGATCAAGAAAACGCACCTTAGACGTAAGAAAAAAAGTGAAATATGTTTCTTAAAATAATCAGTGAGTTGCCCGCACAGTGGCTGGTGCTGGACACAAGTTGCTCTCGGTGGCTGATAAATGGACTGTCCAAGGGCGGGCTTAAATTCATCTTCTGTATCCATATACTATCTTCACGCATTTATATATGTACGCACCTACGTAGTTGCTTACGATATAGCTGCAGGTGCAAGTAAATACGAGTGAGCATTTATATCGTGGAGGTACTTTGGGCAGCGAAGCCAGGCTAGTGGAATATAATCAATCTCCGTCTGTACTCGTTAAAGCCACAAAGACTGTGTTTATATCTAGCAAGTGAGATTCCTATAACGCACCGAAAGCCTACGAGGCTGTCAGTGCGCACGCGGTAGCCGAAAGACTTCATCTCACTCGACAACGAGAACATGAGAAGCATAGCTGAGTCAGGAGGGCAGTCGAGTTGCTGAGTAGCGTGGAAGTACTGGCACAAGACGGCTGGATAGGATGAAATGCGTCGCCTTGACCGTCCACGCTGACCAACACCAATGTTGCCGTTGGCATATCCAGTGGAACGCAGACGGGGAATACGGGATGTCGTGCGATGCAATCTACTGAGTTGCCACGTTGAAATTCAACAAGGGGACTGGATGCAAAGCCAGTGCAGTGACCGGCAGCCGAAGTGGCGGGAATTGCAGGACAGTGGTCGTTGCTAGATGCTTGCCCTTGTCACCGGAGGCAGACCGGTGCGACGCGCCGTATCTTTGCTTCGCCGAAGGAAGCCGTAGTAAAAAATAAAAGTGGCGCCATTTCTGACCGAGCCCCCGGCAGACCGAGCGCGATCGAGAGCGATCGAGAGCGATCGAGAGTGATCGAGAGTGATCGCTACCCCTCGTCGTGTCGAAGGCGCGACGCGAGTCTCGTCGCTAAGGTTCTGACCGACCGGCGTCTCGAGCGAGCCGATCAGCCGAGCGCCGATCGGCTGCCGCGTCGCAGCGCGGCGACGACGCGCGGTACGGAGCGGCGAGAATTGACCAGCACGAGCACTTGGCAGCGGCTAGAATGCTCGAGAGATTCGGCGACATTTCGAATTGCTGCTGCGCACCTCTTCCTCTCCGCTGCGCGTGCGCGCGCATCCGCATCGGCTACTTTAGCCGCGAACTCGAGCGACCTTTGCAGTGTGTGCAAGCGCTGGCTTCAGAGATGCTTGCCGCAAAGCGCGCGGCGATGCCGAACTGCGCGCCGGTCGGTGGTCCGCCGCGTTCGAACGGTGAGCATGACTCCTCGGAGCGCGCGCGCGCCGCGCGCGCGCGAATCGTGCCTCGCCAGCGATGGCGCGCCGCTGCCCGCGCGGCACCGGGAAGCGGCTAAGAGGGGGGCGTTTTTGAGTCGTTGCCATCGCGCAGCCGCTCTTCAAAACGAAGGTAGAAAGAGTAGCTACTCGCGGACCTTCTCATGCCAGCTTTGTGAGTCTAGCTCTTAGCAACTGCTGGAAACGACAGGCGGGCTTTCGTTCTTAATGCCAAGTCATCGCGCGCTGATGCGCATCGAGATTAATAAGCAGGGAAACGCTCGCTGACGCGCGCTAGCGAGCCCTATTTACCGTACGTCTCCCGTAGGCGCCAAATGACACGCACCTGCGGCAGAGGTCGTGAGAAGAAAAGACGCTGCCATCTTTGGTTCTGACGCTCTGCGATAGACGCAGCTCTGGCTGCGTAAAGACCAGATGGCGCGTTAGTCTCACCTTAGCCATTAATTTGCGTCGCCAGGCCAGTATCCTCTAAGCTACGGACAATGATCGCTTAGTGGCTAAGGTGCTCACCCTGACCAAGGTCTGGCCGAGGTCATAGGCTCGAGCCCCGTGGCATATGCGAAGCGCCGGAATAGAGATCAAGTTCTCTTAGGGCGTAATGCAAATGAATTATATTTATTCATTTCATGTATCTTCTTCGAATCGTCTACTTTGGATCGCTAGCGTCAGCTCGGCGAATGTCAGTCAGACCTGGTTTTATTTACTTACCGCTTCGACCGGTCATCCGCGGAACCGTGTCAGCTGAGTCTCGGTGATGGACTCAAGCGCTTTCAGAACGCGGCGACGGGGAAGACGCGGCGCTGTTTCGCTCCAGAGCGCCGCCGCTGCGCGCGCGACGAGCTGGCGTCGCGGGCCGGGCTCGCGACGTTGGGCGGCACGGCGAGCCGTGCGGGATCGACGCGTGCGCCGCGCAGGTGCGCGATTGCGGCAGCGAGTAGCTCTCCGGCGTCCGCCGACCGGCGCAGAACGTCCAGCCAGCATCCGCTCGAGCCCATCGCCGCCGCTAGTCGGCCGATCCGCAGCGGGCAGCGAGTTTAGCCGTCGAAGTTGGCTCTCGGCGGGAAACGCTCTCGATCGCTCTGCGTGAAAGTGAATGCCGACGAGTCCACGGAATCGCCGGTTGACTTTGCAAGCGCTTTCTACTAAACCGCCTAAGTATGGGAACGGTCTGGATTTGCTTGATTAGCAGCTTTTTTTTTGCACGGCCTGTCGCGATAGCTAGCTCAGGACGTAAGGTGCTCGCTCTTCCCGACCGAGTTCGTGGTTTCGAATCACGCAGCGGGCGATCCTTTACAGCCAACTGCAATAGGCGGGGATAGCTAGTTCAAGGCTCTTCTGCTGCTATAGTAATGACGCTGCTAACAAAAAAAGTCATCATTTATTTCCTGAGCCCATTCGACTAGACCGAAGCCAGAGCGTAGATTCTGGCTGCTATCTATTGTGTGTATCTCCGTCTGTAGCTCCAGAAAAGTCATAAAGACCATGTGGGTGTTACGCAGGAGAGTTTTGTGTAGCGCATTCACAGCCTAAGCGGCTTTCGGTACGCATTCGGTAGCCAACAGACTTCGTCTCACGCAACGAAGAAAAAGCGAGAAGCGTAGCAGAGTCAGGAGAGCAGTTGAGGTAGTGAGTAGCATAGAAGTAGCAGCTCAGGACCGCTGAAAAGGATGCGCCATAGTTGGCAGTAGGAGAGTAGTTGCCGTTGCGTAAGAATTGTGGAAGCGAGTTCCGCAGTCTAGGACCTGCAGAGCTAAAGCTTCTGTCGCCAACTGTGTTTATGCGGAGGAATGGGACAGCTAATTTATTGTCCACACAGGACCTCAGAGCACGAACAGGCTGAAACTGATGCAGCAGTTCAGCTAGGTACGAAGGAGCCAAGCCGTGGCGGGCTATGTGGGTCAGCGTAAGAAATTTGCATGCCCTAGTACGAGTTGCGACGATAAAGATACTAATTATGGACGACACACCAAAAATTAGGCGACAACGGTGGGTTTGGCGAGACTAGAGAATCTTAAAACGGACCCGTAATCGGCCGGAATTACCGGACCAGATGTGGCTGCGCGCGAGCCACAGTTGTGAGGTTAACGTATAAGCATCATTCATTTCTCGCAGGTTAAAGCCCGCCAGTCATGCCGGATGTAGCCGAATTGTCAAGCCTCGCGAGGAGTAAAAGTATGGCACTGGCTTGGCAGTTCGCAGCAAATAGCTACTGCTCTACCAATTCCGAAAGATACGGTTTCGTACAACGTGTGGAAGTTGTGAGGAAGTAAAGCCAGAGAGCCCTGAAAGTGCTTCTCAGTCGAGCCAGCCGTGCGCCACCACGGTGGGAAAATACAAGCCTAAATTTGGAGGTATTAAAGAAGAACCATTTTGCGGCGGCGCAAGCTCGTGCTCTCAAGCTAAAATAATTGTCTGGGATGCGAGTTAGCCATGACACCGTCAGAAGGCGACTAGGCGAGGCTGGTCTGCAATCTCAAGTCACTAAGAGAAAAAAAATTCTGTCCGCAATGAGTATGGTAAGCCGTTTACAGTGGGCCAAGGCTCGGATCTCGTTGTGTGCTCAAGATTGGGGTATAACTCAATGGAGTGGCGGCATTACATTAACATAATGTGTGAACGGCAAGCGAAGGATTTACGTACGCACGCAACCCAACAAAACCAACTCACCCAAATTCCAGCTGCCCGCGGTCAAATCGGAGTGGGGTAAAAGGTGTCATAATATAGTGGTGCTTCAGCAGAAAAGGCGTTGGAGTCCTACATCGCATACCAGGCATCCTGACTAAATACACTTATTTAGACCTTCAGAATGTCCGACTCCTAAGTGCGATAGCACTTCATAGACTGGCTTATATATTCCAACACAATAATGACCCAAAGCACGACGTTGCCAATGTTAAGCATTATTTGAAATAAATATGAATAAATATAATTCAATAAATATAATTCAATTTGTATAGCGCCTTAAGAGAACTAAATCTCTATTCCGGCGCTCCACAAAGGCTTCGGGGCTTTAGGTCACGACCTCGGCCAGACCTTGATCTGGGTGAGCACCTTAACCACTAGGTCAATCCAGCGCGGCTAACAATTAATCCGAGCTCGCTTACCAGTGACAGCTATGAAGTGGCAGGGTCAGTTTAGGGACCTTCACCCCTGATCGAGCATTTGTCAGGAGAAGTCGAGCAATGGTTACGGCAACTGCCCATCCGTGGCACACTCACCGACAAGAAAAAATGAAAAGAAA